>UYYA01005659.1:0-13869 GCA_900624975.1 Angiostrongylus costaricensis | reverse complement strand
AAAACCTCGCGATTGCTGAACAAGAAAACGACACATTCATATTCCAATGCCGAGGTTAAGAGAAAGTCGATCTTGGGAATAAGAAATATTTTCTGACAGGATGAAAACTGACAACGTGTAGTGGTTGCTTCTTTATATTCTTGTTGAGCAAACACGAGGTGTAATTTTATTTCTTTATTTACGACCAGGCAGACGCTTCAGCGGATTTCGTCTTCCTCAGAGCCTGGAAAGATCAAGTTGACCGCAATCAATCCGGCCTTCATCTTTCACACCTTCATAACCAAACAGAGAAAGTGTTAAACCAAGATTTCAATAACATTGAACACAAAGCAGCTTCTTTGCACAACCACCGCTTCCTGTGAGTGTGTTACGTGGAGACCAACCGCACACAGTTCACATCGAAGCGTAATGTGCCTCTCACATTAGAATAAGAGGCTTAATAACAGGCATACTCTCCAATATCACGAGTGATTATGAGGCATTCCTCCCTGCGGTTCATTTTCGTATTCTTGGACTTAATTCAGAATGCCTCGAAAGTTTTGCGCGGTCGTGTTTTCGATTCTTGTGCAAGGATCGTAACTTCTAATTCAAAATCTTTCCCATTATTTCTGTGTCCTATGCGTGCTCAGTGGAAAACTCGGTTTAACTTTAAGTTTATCGACTAGCTGTTCTTTTATACGGACGCAGAGCGGTCTACCCATTTCGCCAATATATTCGCTATGCACTCTTTGCGAGAGATCCGATGAACTGTACCCAAACTCATCCATTCGCCGTCTCTACCGTTAGGTCAAATTGTAAAATTTTGCGTTGTACATAGACGGTCATACAGGCGGTTGCGTACTAACTGGCTTCTTGGAGTGCTCGGTGGTATTCTGGTGCACTCTTACAGAATTATCTTGACCGGCCCTTCTTAAGCAGCCTTTTGCACCCGCACGTATTTCACTTGAAATGAAGGACGAGATAACTGGTAGCTTATTATCGCTAGAGTTGCCATTTAAGGGCTTGGATTTTCCACTGCACCAATTCTGAAGAGCTATGATTTTGTTGCCGTTAGAAATGAGTATTTTCAGGGCCAAATTCAATGACTACTCTTTCTGCTCTTTTCCTGTGCACAGGCTGGTTGCTGTTCGAAACATGTTTTTACAAGCGCCCCAGTTGTGTGTGAAGGGTGAGTGAAGAGGTAATGAACCAGTACTACTTGGCTTTCGGTACCATTTCGTAGTGTGGCCGCTTCCGAATAGGTTAATTTGACCGTTCAAAAATGGAAGCCAGTTTTTTCTCAGTTTTTCCTGTGTGAACTTAATGAACTCTGGCAGTTCATTAAACAACTCAAAACATTTGTTCATTTCCTTCTGTGTTGAGCAAATGACAGAGCAAACATCTACACAGTAGCGTAATGGCCGGAGATCGGTTACTGGTGTTTCTACCTTAGAAATAAATGCGGTGGTTCCAGCGGTTGCCCCATTGCCAACCATCTCATTTGTGCGTAATACCCCTAGGACCACGCGTAGACACAGCGATTTAGACATTCCTTTAAGAGTATCATCCACTGCTGAATCGTGAAACCATATATGTTTATTGATCTTTTGTGTTGTATAATGTGTTTGAAGATTGCTTGCACAACGTAGTCGTTCGACACGATTGTACAAAGGCCGGTAGCGTCAAAGGCCTCCAGCATACACACGCTGTTAGGACACGCGTTACGTAGACGATCCAAGAACATCTGGGTATTCGTTAGATGGACTAAAATGTATTTAAACAACTGGGTAAGTACTAGGGTTATAAACCACGTTATTCTATCTGTTGACCCGTCTACACAGCTAATGATAGGTCCAACCTTAAATAAACTTCCCAACGGTTTACCGCCTCACCGTGGCTGGGCTGAAAGATGTTGCTGGGGTGTTGAACTGTGTTGTACAGAGAAGGACTCACCCCTCTCCCTTTTTTTTTTTAGCTTACCGCCTGCTGGGTCGAATCTTTTGTAGAGGAACGCGGTAATTAAATGCAGTACAGAGTCCAGGTACCACTCATATGTTAAAGAGGCACCACTTTCTGTTCGCGAGAACGTTGTCGGTCGCCACATGAGTACCGTGAGCAGACTCTCCTGTCCATCAGCATTTTTTTTCCTTTGGAAGAATGAATTCCCATTGAAGACACGTGCTCCAGATAGCAGTCCCATAAGACGGCTCTCGTCCTCATTTCGCTCCCACACTCCGAATTTCCATACCGTGTATTGTTTTTGGTGGCCGTTCCTAATCTCGCACCGGCAACGAATCCCTAGTATCTAACAACGAATTTGTAGAAGCATTTCTCGCTGTGGATTACTTCCTCCAAGGAATTATAAAGCGCGCCCAGTTCGATCTCGTCAGTTTTCCAAGATGATGAGTAACTGTTGATAATAATGACTTTCTTCAGACTCGCCAGTTGGAAATTTTGCACGAGGTGACCAGATGGGAAATTGACCAGAGCACGACAAAGCCAACGCCTACGACATTTTATAACGGAAATTTTTTCCCATGAATGATGAGAGTTTCGCTATATACCTGGCACATGCCAATCTCCCTGCTTTTCGCCTTTGTAGGGCGACAACAGGAAATTTGATGGATCGGTAGCCTCAGAAAGAGCGTAAATGTCGGCATCAAAATAAACCGTCCTGCGGTTATGGATCCAAAGCAGGAAGCATTTCTCCGTCTTCATTGACGTCCTGTGCATGCCAAGATTTGATTCCCTCCCACCGGTTGTCTCATCTACCGACGTCATAGGCGGGAGCGCTCAGTGTGAGGACTACTGAGAGTGAGGTTTTTTATAGAGAATTCCTCTATCAGATAGGGAATTCTCTCTCTACCTAACGAACACATTCTATAAGTCGATAAAGACTGCATTTGCCACAACGCCCGCGTGCGTGCGCTACATCCACGTCCCTTTCTAGCCATCGGGCACGCCACTAGACACAGCATCTCGTAGCCGTCGGGCACATCACCAGGCGTGCTATTGGGTATGTCTCATTGCATAGGGACTATACCCTGCGACCCGAGCCATGACCCAGCGAATAACGGTTTTCACTTCGACGTAGCCACGCCCACTAGCACCGTCATTTGGCTTCTAACGACGCCTTGGAACTCGCCGTTGCCCTTTCCTCATCATTATTTGCTCTCCTACATAAGCATTTCATTTACAATTCCTTCGATCCACCTAGGCACAAATGATGCCAACTAGAATGTGTAGCTCTAGCATTTCAGACACATCAATGATGTCATCGATTCTCTTGTAATTACTGCATGTTGTTAACATAAGTTTTGGTAACTGCTTTTATTGCTCACAGGTGCTCTACCCAACAATTCTCCATTCTTGCTGCTAGAGCATTGTCGCGATCGCTATTCACATTCTTGTACTGTGAGCGCGCAAATCTTAACTCTCTTATAGGCGCAGCAATAGTTTTACAATCAGTATTTGCTAATAGCTCATAACCTCATAAACCTGTTGCATAATGGTCTAAATTATTGTTAATCCAACATGTTATATAGAAAAAACCAGGTGAACCACCCTACGAAACCCACAGAACCACCTGGTTTGTAGTTGATTGCATAGACATTTTTAGTCTCATTGCATTGCTGCGCAAATAATGCGTATATATGTATAAAGGTTTAATTTCCCAAGTTTGAGAAACTTTTCACTTCACCAGAAATTTTCCATTCTTACTGCTAAAGCATTCTTGCGATCGCGATCCACACTTTTGCACTGTTAGCCGTTACATTTTTCCGGTTGAGTCACTGTGGTTCCCCGAACTCCTAAGGTCAGCCTAGTTAAAGTGTTTCCTGGATCGTCACCACCTCTTGTAGTCTGCTAGAGTATTGTCGCGATCGCTAGGGATCAAAGAGAGATTTCCCACTATGTGACTAGTTTGATATCAGGGCAAAGCTCACGCTCTACATCGCATTCATACATTAGGAAACACCTTTAACCACCATGAAGAGTAAAGCTTTGGGTGGAGTTTCCTGTACATTTTATACGTTTTTGTGGCAATGCCTCTACTTCGTAGTAGTTCTAGCATGGTTTATAAAATAATATTAGGTGACTCCATTGTCGCAGTTGTTAGTGTTAAATTAAGCCTTCGTGTCAGTTCTCGGCATCGAACAATCACTAGCTTTAAGTAGAATGCTCGCCTTCGTAGAAAGACGCCATGAGAAACTTTTCGTAGCCATCGCAGAAAAAGTTATCATACTTGGGTGATCAAACTGCTCATATACATAAGTGCAACACCAATACAGCAGGAATAATGATAGAAAATAGTGCCACAAGAATAAGGCAAGTTTAGGATTATGAGTCGCTACAGCTACTGTTGAAGTGACGCTAATAATGTCACAAGAGTAATAAGATACTGTCACAACACTAATACAATAATAATAATAGCAACCTTATTATAATGACCAGAAAGAGGATGCCGGCGCGCTTTTCGTACTGTGTCAACTATTTATGTACCAGCTGACTAAAACTTTTTCTCATTCAATATTTTTGCCTATATACATTACTTTTTGATCCTATAACGCCCTCATGACATTTTATAGTCAATCGATGACTTGCCGAACACAGGTTTTATAGCGGGACTGATCCACGGATAGGTTTTCCGAACTATACTTGCAAAAAGCAGTTTCAGACGGTGCGAATGGAATCTGTGGATACAAAAAAGCAACATGAGAAAGACCCAGAAATACACTTCAACTAACATATAAAGCCATGTGGTAAGCTAATAAGATCACGTTTAGATGGTGGATTAATTTTCTTTTGATCACGCATAAGAGTTAGACCACCCATATGAGGTGTACAAAAACATGGGAAGAACACAATCATACGTGAAAGTTTGAGAGACTTGAAAGAAATGTGAGGGAACCGAGCAACAGAACGATAATTTCAAGAGACCAGCACACCGTGCCCCGTAAGCGGGCTTGTGGACCGTGCATCTTCATTTTAATGCACATCTCAGTTGCACTCCAGCAACAGGAGATCGTTAAAGAGTTAACGTGCTGATGTCAGTATATCATGTATTTCATAAAGGAATTTTGCAAAGTAATACAATTTCTAGTATTCAGTGTTTGCCAACTGAGAGCGAACTGAGTTGGCAAACACTGAATCTATGCGCTTATGTTATGATGAAAGTTTGATCTTTGAGTACTGTCGATTTGTCGTTTTGGAATCTGTGTTTCATTAAGCAGTCAACTAATATTTGCGATTAAAGTAGTGTAAGCAAGAAAGGATTTTCAGGGAAATAAGATCTCAGTTTTTAATGAAGCGTTTACACGAGAGTGTCTGCAGCGGTTTGTATAGTAACTATTCCTTAAATAGTTCCTATTCTCTATAATATCACATGTTTCCTATAGCAACTATTTGCTTATAATTATCTTAAATTTATCTATTCATAATGTATAAGTCCTTAGACCGTTTCCACATGTACTTCCGGTAGAAGCCTTTGCACAAGCTATTTCACCTTCTTCAGAGCCGCTTTTTCGTGGCTTCCAATGAGGCAGTCGTCAACCACATGCGACTATAATCAGCTGTTCTAAACTTCTTCATTGGAAGTCACGAAAAAGCGGCTCTGAAGAAGGCGATACTGCCGAAACGTCAGCTAGCATTGTATTGTATTGTGCTTTTTATGGAAGTAGATGTATGCTGTTTAAGAACCTCGCGATTGCTAAACAAGAAAACGACACATTCATATTCTAATGCCGAGGTTAATAGAAAGTCGATCCTGGGAACTATTACAAGCTATTTCATCTCTTTCACACGACCTTTTGATAAGCCTTTGCGTTGTTTTTATATAACCTTTCTATACGAGCTATTCCCTCGCTATCTGTTTAAGTTTTATGTTGGCCAAGTTCCTGGTATACCGTCTTACCTGATGTACTTCTCCGCATGTACCGTGTCATACCTTGAATCAGCACTATCTCTAACTCCCTCTGTAAAACCTCATCTATTACAGACAAAATAGGAGGAGCTCCAGCAGTCTTAGAGACGACTGTTGCCTTTCAAGCTACCAGTGCTCCAACTCCAGGGTCCGCCTAGCTTCTTTCAAGTGTGCTTGTTCCCATTTCAATATCGCTCGTATCCATCTAGCTTACATATCGTCAAATATCGCGCATTATTATTGTATCGTTGTTGTTGCTATAAACTGTTACATCCAAACTCGAGGTTGTTCAAGACAGTTACGGAGAAAAGTCCCGCGTGGCGAATTCATACAAAGTCGAGCATTCCACGTACAGTTAGCGGACAAAAGATCAATCCGACCAGCTCCTTAATCCACTGGCCAACTAGCACAGTTTGGGACAAACTGACGAAAAGTAAATCATCCTTCGGGAACTCAAAATGTCCTTGCTTACGACGAGTACAGGAGCTGATTTCTTCTAGTTGTCTCAAGGCCGTAGCAGTGCGGAAGTCCTCAAAGAAAATTACTTTAGCCCTCAAAGAATCACGAATATTGGGCCATCTATTTAAGTGCAAAGCAAATTACATTGAGTATAACTGCAAGCTCACAAATAGAAAGAAGTAAGAACACGTAGAATTCATTCAAATGCCAACTTTCACAGTTAAAAGCGACACTCTTCATTCAAGCTATCTACAGGAAAAGTGTTTCGCATTATCTGCGATTAACATAAGGTTATTTTTCACTACGTCCACTGTTTACGATAACATTGTAGAGCGTATGATGGTAAAGTCAGCAGAAACGGCGGGCCTACCTTGGAGTTGAGAAGCTTCTATCTAGGACAAACTGACACATTATATCGTACCATGAGCAAATTTTAAGGGGTCCCATTTCGATTTTAAGGCCTCCCTTCCATTTATACTGAAGGTTTATTAAAAACAAGTTGGTGTATTTCGTGGAAGCACAAATAAGAAACGAGCATTAGATGAAAGACTTTTACAGTCTTCGTGTGCGGAATAGACAACAATAATATGCAAATAGCATTCAAGGTGATGTTTCGGCAGAGCCAAAGCTTTCAGCAGTCCATGCCATTTTCGCTACCAAACAGCACATCGTTCCGTCGGATTCATTTGAGTGCCGATTGCGCAGTTGAAAGCGGCAGCGAATTCTGGTTGATTAGCGAGCACTTGATTCACACTGAAAAAGAAAGTCCAATTACGACAGGATATTAAGGTCGAAACACATAAGACAATTCATTGCTGCATTCGTTTCTTTGAATTTTTTCGTTAGAAGTTTTCCACTAAGATACTAAAATCATCACGATTGCCAACATTTACTAAGTCCCTACAGTAAATGGTTGCGCAGTCCGCATAGTAACAATTATTTGGGAACCATACATTTTACAAATAGGATCTTAGAAAATTCCACACGCATGACTACAGAGCAGGATTGATCGAAATTAAGGGTTCGCATTGTCAAATTAATTTATGAGATAGGCAGACACACACCGGTATTTTACGGGAACGTGGGGGTCGGTGAGAATGGCGTCGATTAGGGCATCTGTCGTTGCGTGGCCACACCAGACCTGCATATCATTTCTTTCTAAACCATATGCCATCATTTTAGCATATTAGCAAGAAAAACTCCTTTAAATATACTTCGTCGCACAAATCTCAGAGCCTTTTATAATAGATGAAGTATATTGTATTCGCCATTGGTTTATCACCTCTGTTTAAAGCATTTCTAGGTGGAAAAATAGCTAAAAATAAATTATTTCCGCGTTTTACAAGACATCCATAGTCCGTGCCTCCTAGCGGTATACCGCCTCATCGTGGTTAGCTGTTCCTGGGTGTCCGGCTGCGATGTACAGAGGCTGATTCGTCCCTCCGGCAAGATTTCCCAAGATGAGAAGGAGTCCGACGCTTCCATCAGGAAGCCCAGCTAAAAGTTAACCAATAACAGGATCGACCACTGTCCTAGTATCAAACTAGTCGCATGACGGCAAATCTCGCATTGATCTACAACGGTAGCTACTGTCTGTGGTGGTGACAGCCTAGGACAGACTTTGGCCACTCCAGAGAACCACAATGACTAAACCAGCAAATTTCCAGAGAATGGAACTTATGTTGGGGCCCGCAAAACCAGTGAAGACGGGACATCCAAGTATCCAAGTAAGTAAGTTTCCATAGTTCATAAACACTCTGGAGTGTAACCCGTGCTGTTTGAGCAAAAAAAGTAAAAAAAGATTAAGTAGAAAGCTTATTGGGAAAAAGGTGAAGCAAGAGAGAAGTCCAGCGTTGTCCAACCATCGCGTATCCCATGAAGAATATTTGCTCGTTGTTGTACTTTTCCAATCCTTCAATTCGTTTTTCTTCTCCAAATTTCTTCAGATAATTTGTGTATGCCTAAAAATGCAGTTCTTTTACCAAATGCATTTCCATAATAACTGACGCTTTGCAAGAAATGGGATCCTTCTTCGCTATCTAATTGATTTCCCTTCTTAACCAAATGACAAGTTATAAACGTTCTTCTGGCAAAGTCTATGCTAACACGGGCTAAGCATCAATCTAGAACAATGATTTACCTTGAATGCTTGCTTTACTCCACCGTTATCGGCTATATTCTCTCCTTGTGTTAGCTTACCATTGATGTGCAAACCAGTTCCAGGAACCTACAGCAATTTTCTTTCGTTTTTTTTTTGAAAATTTTCCATGCTTGCTGGTCAAATTCGTTGCGTTCACTGGCATTCATCCAAACCCCTTCTGTCCCTCATTGGTATTGCACGTAGGGACTGCGAGCCCCGCATTCCAATATGCACTGCAGTTGAGGGAAGACCAATTTCAGCATTTGAATTATCCATGACCATAATTCACGATTATTTCACTCTTTGAACACACCTCTATCTTGTCATACTGGTCAATGATGCACTGTGCACGCTTTGAGAACTGGACTTCCATCCTGTTGTCCCACCAGTCTCGCAGATTCCCGACGGCATCAAGTCGCCTACCTGTGAATAAGAAACAAATTTGATGACACTAAATACTTTCTCGAAAACATGCCGAAAACTTAGTAGCTTCAATATCTTCGATTTCCAACGAAGAAGATCAGGAAATGCGCAATGACGGCGAGTCAGCTTAGCGACGAATATGTACCTTTTGCAATCGGGCTTTCCTGTAGCGCGCATGAATTTGATTGCCGGAGCCAACCACAGGCCAATGTCTACGAGTCCTTCAGTTACGCGAGTACAGGTTGGTCATATACAAACCGCAATCTGCACACTAGTACATCCTTATATATATATATATATATATATATATATATGCTACGAGCAAATCTGACATGGTAGGGACTCGAAGAAAGATTCCCGAAGAAACCTTTGTCCCAGGACAACTGAATGACCGTTTTCGATGTACGCATGATGTAGATGTGTAGATGTAAACCTACAATTTAATATCCACAACATCGCTTTAGGACCAACCCTCTCTTGAAGGCTAGACAAAGCTGTGGGAGTAAAAGGAAATACCTTCGTCATCGAATCCGTGGGTGATTTCGTGTGCAATTACTGCTCCAATTCCTCCATAGTTCAGTGCTCTGGAATGAGGTAGGCAGATTATGCTTTGCTTGTCTCTGTATTGATGAGTATGTGGCACTTAATGGCATTTCTTCATTTAGTAAAATCTTTCCTTTTTATGTTCAATTTTTCCCATAACTAATATTGGTTCTCTATCAAGAATTCTCTTTCTCGTGTATTAAAACCTCACTTTGGAAAAGTTTGGTGGAAGAAGGGCGTTTGAAGCATGGCTGCTGGTAACTCTAAAAATAGAATGGCACAGAAGTTTCTTCTAAGTTTGTCGATCTTATTTACCCTTGTTTGTCACTGGTTAAACTCTAGGATGCTGGTTTTTAATATTATTTACTTTTTCCTTTACTCAATGAAAAGACGCCAATAATAGTTAGTTGCTTACTGATCGAATTTGACATAAACCAATAGTAGGCATTCACATCCGCCGGATTGAAGTCAAATTCATTCCTATCGACAGGCTGTATCAGAAGTTTGAAAGCAAACTCGATGCCCCATCGTTTCAACTTCTCCACCATTTGACTGTAAGAATCCGATTCCTCTATGGACAGCTGAAACTTTTAAATATGCAAAAACATTTACAAAGTTTAGAGCCCTACTAATTTAGAAATGGCTACCCAATCAAATCCTTAACGAAATTCAAAACCATAATTGCAAAAGGCTTCCGCTCAAGCCTTACTCCCACTCTCCAGGGAAACACCAATATCACGTGATCTTTTGTTTTTGTTCCTTCTGGTGGGATTACAGCCACTCAAGCTCACTAGGCTCCAACTTGGAATCAGCATACCTTATGCTGGGCTTCCCAGTGGCAACATTCTTCTCCTTTTGAGCTCAGAATTCCTTACGAGGGAATCTATTCCAAGCTGTGTCGTGGCTTGACACATTGTCTTACTACTAAAACTTAGCCTGATCAAAAGGAAATATACGAATTAACAATAGCTCTCTCTGGAAGGTTTTGAATGTTAGGCCTACTATTTTAAAAACGTGTTTTAACTAAGATAATGTTGAGATGTTGGCAAAACGCCGGACCACAGGTGTCTGCGGTGGGGAACAAACGCGCTATTGTCCTTTCTGGGGAGTAACGCGTCCACCATCACACCATGCGGTTCCTTCGTTTCGCCTGTCTATCAGTTAGTTCTATGGTGTGGTGGTGAACGCATTACTCCCCGGAAAGGACAATAGCGCGTTCGTTTCCCACCGCAGACGCCTGCATTCCGGAGTTTTGCCAATATCTCATCATCATCTTAGTTGTATTTCACATGATGCCCTGTCGTTAAAAATTAGGCAGTAAATAAAAAGCGCAAGAATGTGTTTTAAAACGTACATTAAGAAATAACCTCCTTTTCATGCTTAATCATATATCGAGTAGATTAAGGACTTGCTAATACTAAGAAATTAACCTTGACAAAACATTTTAAATTTGCCAAGAACCTCTNTGAAACTTTTAAATATGCAAAAACATTTACAAAGTTTAGAGCCCTACTAATTTAGAAATGGCTACCCAATCAAATCCTTAACGAAATTCAAAACCATAATTGCAAAAGGCTTCCGCTCAAGCCTTACTCCCACTCTCCAGGGAAACACCAATATCACGTGATCTTTTGTTTTTGTTCCTTCTGGTGGGATTACAGCCACTCAAGCTCACTAGACTCCAACTTCGAATCAGCATACCTTATGCTGGGCTTCTCAGTGGCAACATTCTTCTCCTTTTGAGCTCAGAATTCCTTACGAGGGAATCTATTCCAAGCTGTGTCGTTGCTTGACACACATTGTCTTACTACTAAAACTTAGCCTGATCAAAAGGAAGTATACGAATTAACAATGGCTCCCTTTGGAAGGTTTTGAATGTTAGGCCTACCATTTTAAAAACGTGTTTTAACTAAGATAATGTTGAGATGTTGGCAAAACGTCGGACCACAGGTGTCTGCGGTGGGGAACAAACGCGCTATTGTCCTTTCTGGGGAGTAACGCGTCCACCACCACACCATGCGGGTCCTTCGTTTCGCCTGTCTCTCAGTTAGTTCTATGGTGTGCTGGTGAACGCATTACTCCCCGGAAAGGACAATAGCGCGTTCGTTTCCCACCGCAGACGCCTGCATTCCGGAGTTTTGCCAATATCTCATCATCATCTTAGTTGTATTTCACATGATGCCCTGCCGTTAAAAATTAGGCAGTAAATAAAAAGCGCAAGAATGTGTTTTAAAACTTACATTAAGAAATAACCTCCTTTTCGTGCTTAATCATATATCGAGTAGATTAAGGACTTGCTAATACTAAGAAATTAACCTTGACAAAACATTTTAAATTTGCCAAGAACCTCTTTACATTGTTTGCTCGACTCCCCTTGCTCTCCTTCTTTTCGCAGTTTCTGATTATCCAAGAAATAGCTCATTTCTTAAAGTATTCGAAAGAATAAGTGGAAGTTCCTAGAGTGTTTTTTGTGTGCAGAATCATTCAGTACTACTCACTCCACTATAATAGTCGTCCAGCTTCTCATCGTCGAGAATGAAATCTGGATAGCCGACATGTCGGAGCATGTGTTTTGCCTTATAGACTGCCCTCTGAAAAACATTTCTGCACTAATTTCAATAGCCTCTATTCTAAAGAATTTTCTGCTCACCGCCTTCGTAGTCTCATCCATCCAGTCGCTCTCAGCCAACATGTTGTCAAATGCGCCCTGCAGATCGGCTATCATCTCCAGCATCATGTTTTTTGACGTCTGCGAATTGCTGAGTTTTGCATTTCAAGAAATTTAGATTTAAAGAGTGAATATGTTGGTGGGCCCTTTTTAGTGGCCCATTTGGAAAAGAATGTCTCTGTCTTACAAAGATCCATTCATTATCCCATCACTGCTAAGGTTCACATGTACAGAAAGAATCTAAAGAATGTTCGTTAAAAAGATAACACATTGTGATGAGGTAGAAAACTGCGCATGAATTAAAAAATTAATGAATTTTAATGATGAACCTCATTGAATGCTTTCCTAACGTAGAGCGCACCAGCAGCGTATTGCATTTGGTACGTAGTCGTGCTGGTGCATTCTACCCACCGAGGTGCCTTCTTTTTTTGCCCATACATGACGTAATAGAACTTCTTAAAACAGATTTGCTTACATAAGGTTCTTACGATAAAGAAACTTTCGAGTGTTATCTTGCTTGACAAAATATTTGTCTACATAACGGCATATTTTTGAACAAGGTAATTTTCGACAATGAAGCAACAGCGACTTCACATTCGCTCAAACAAATGGTTTAGTATGCCAGAAGATATGAATCGCTTATGATAAAAAAAACATAGAACGCATTGTGGTTTTATTTCATAGATTCGAATAGTTCTACACCACAGAATTTTTCGTAAGCAAAAGGTGTTCGCAGGCAAAATTGGCAATTGAATTTTTGTGAACCTGGTAGATGTCCTCATATCGCATGCCGAGCTCGCCGCTCCAACTGAGGGTGTACCGAAGGTAGGCATAGTTTGTGATAATCCTCGGATCAGTCGAGCTGATCAGACGGTTGACTCTAAAACCCACTTGCGAATGCTAGGTACTGAAACGACTTTCCACAATCGCTAGCACCTTCTCATGTAGTCGATTTCTATTATGAGCATTTTCGGGTTACCAGCTAGATAGTCGTTGATGAAAGCTGGAGCAACAGTACGGAAATATCTGTACCAGTCAACCTGCAAGCACTGCCACTTTATTAGCTTTAATTGCCGCAATTCCAAACTTTAAATAATACACTTCTGTTACATGCCGTGGTTGATAAATGCTCCTGTTCATTCTTCAACTATGAAGGCCGATATGAATGGATTTCCATTCGTTCATTGGTCGTGCAATGGCCAAAGTGAGTTGATATCCAACAAGTTTTCTTGCAGCTGTTTATCTTGCTGTATAAAGGTTTTTTGTGCCTTTTATGTTTAATCGATAGCTTATCCAGTGTATATCACTTAAAACTAGGTCTGTAGGAAACTATAGTGGTGTACAAAGCGTCGTTAATGTTTGCTGCTGTTGGGCTCGCTTTCAAGACGGAAATTTTGCCCTCATTTTTCACCTCTTGAAGACGTAGACTCCAAAAAACTTAACGGTGAGGACGACATTTTAAGAATACCATACTTACTATGAGAGCGATAGAGCAAAATTTGTTCTATACTTTCCCCATGATCACAACCTCTCAAGTGCATCGCTGATCGAAAAATAATAGAGTTTCCGAAGGACCTATAGCTTCTAATATGAGTTAAGTATGTACAAGTGATTTTTGTTCATTAATTGATCGTTATTATGCTTCTTACAACTATGGTTGGTCATAGCCATATTATGGAACGGGAATATATAAAAACGCCCACATAAAGTTTCTACACGCAACTGCCAAACACTGAA
>UYYA01005658.1:0-13942 GCA_900624975.1 Angiostrongylus costaricensis | reverse complement strand
GTTTGTTATGAAGAAGGTGGAGATGTGGAGGACAGTGATGCAGGATGTTATAAAGAAGATGGAGATGTGGAGGACAGTGATACAGGATGTTAAGAAGTATGTGGAGATGTGGAGAACAGTGAGACACGTTTTCATGAAGAAGATGGAGATGTGGAGGACAGTGGTGCAGGATGTTATAAAGAAGATGGAGATGTGGAGGACAGTGATGCAGGATGTTATAAAGAAGATGGAGATAAAAAGCACAGTGACAAAGGCTGTTATGAAAAAGGTGGAGATATGAAGGACAGTGATACAAGATGTTAAGAAGTATGTGGAGATGTGGAGAACAGTGAGACACGTTTTCATGAAGAAGGTGGAGATGTGGAGGACAGTGAGATAGTTTGTTATGAATTAGGTGGAGATGTGAAGGACAGTGATACAGGTTGGTTAGAAGTATGTGGAGAAGTGGAGAACAGTGAGAGAGGTTGTTATGAATAATGTGGAGATGTGGAGAACAATGCGACACGTTTTCATGAAGAAGGTGGAGATGTGGAGGACAGTGAGACAGGTTGTTATGAATAATGTGGAGATGTGGAGAACAATGCGACACGTTTTCATGAAGAAGGTGGAGATGTGGAGGACAGTGAGACAGGTTGTTATGAATAATGTGGAGATGTGGAGAACAGTGAGACAGGTTGCTATGAAGAAGGTGGAGATGTGAAGGACAGTGATGCAGGATGTTATAAAGAAGATGGAGATGAAAAGCACAGTGACATAGGCTGTTATGAAAAAGGTGGAGATATGAAGGACAGTGATACAGGATGTTAAGAAGTATGTGGAGATGTAGAGGACAGTGATACAGGATGTTATGAAGTATGTGGAGATGTGGAGGACAGTGAGATAGTTTGTTATGAAGAAGGTGGAGATGCGGAGAACAGTGATGCAGGATGTTATAAAGAAGATGGAGATGTGGAGGACAGTGATGCAGGATGTTATAAAGATGATGGAGATGAAAAGCACAGTGACATAGGCTGTTATGAAGAAGGTGGAGATGCGGACAGTGAGATAGGTTGCTATGAAAAAGGTGGAGATGTGAAGGACAGTGATACAGGATGGTTAGAAGTATGTGGAGATGTGGAGAACAGTGAGACAGGTTGTTATGAAGAAGAAGAAGATGTGGAGGACAGTGAATCAGGTTACTATGAAGAAGGTGGAAATGTGAAGGACAGTGATGCAGGTTGTTATGAAGAAAGAGGAGATGTGAAGGACAGTGAGGCAGGTTGTTATGAAGAAGGTAGAGATGGGAAGGACAGTGAGTAAGGTTGCTATGATGAAGGTGGAGATGTGGAGGACAGTGAGGCAGGTTGTTATGAAGAATGTGGAGATGTAGAGGACAGTGACGTAGGCTGTAGTGAAAAAGGTGTAGATGTAAAGGACAGTGAAACAGGTTGTTATGAATAATGTGGAGATGAGGAGGATAGTGTTATAGGCTGTAATGAAGAGGGTGGAGATGTGAAGGACAGTGATGCAGGTTGTTTTGAAGAATGTGGAGATGTAGAGGACAGTGAGGCAGGTTGTTATGAAGAAGGTGGAGATGTGGGGGACAGTGAGACAGGTTGTTATGAAGAAGGTGGAGATGTGAAGGAGAGTGAGATTGGTTGTTAGGTTGAAGGTGGAAATGTGGAAGGATGTAAGACAGATTGCTATGAAGAGGTTAGCACCATTCGCCTAGAAGATCTGATTTGCTTGGATATTCGCGCCGATTCACTAACCACAAATGCCACTACATTTTGCTGCCACAGCAGTGTTATCAGTACTGTTGATTGGAATAGTGTGTGTAGTTTCGGTTTCGACGATTTCGACAACGGTTGTTCTGAAATAACAACTAGAAAGCTCTGTGCATGTTTGTCCGTAGATTTCCCAGTTGTTGTCCTACTTTATTCGGTCTCTCAAAAGTTATTTTTAGTGACCGGTGCTCAGACGGAGAGCTGGGTTTTACAGATTATGTATTCTATTGGACCATTACTTTTTTTCTAGAAGACCACCCGCGAGTGCTTCAAGGTGATGGAGTGGTGACAGCTGAGTTCCTGTGCTATATTATTCGCAATTGCGATTGCGTACTTTCGCTGCTGACACAGCAGCTTGCGGTTGTGAAACCAGGAGTACATGCCTCGATTCCTGAGAGTTTCGAGATATGTGAAATCGATGGCGAAGCCTGGGATCCAGTTAAGCATGGTAGAGCCATACACAATCCTTGAGCGAATTCACGGTTTGTGTTGGAGGCGGAGATGTGCATGCTATTGCTTAGCAAGTTTTCACAGTAGATGTTTTTGTCATTGTCGTTTATACCTTCCTAGATTTTAACTCACACAAGTTTGTCAAAATTGTGTATTCTGCTAATGTTTCGATGTTTTCGTTTTCATCAGAACCGACGATCAGCGTCGTTGGTCCACTGTCATTTGTCCTGTCTATGTGGTATCCGTCCTCGCATCGTCTTGAATCTTCTTCCGTGAGGCACTTCTCGAATGAGATAACCTCACCCAGCACCTCTCTTTTACAATGGGTTTCAATGATAATAAGTATTATTTATATTTTGTTTTCTAATGGATAACCCATCCTGCAGCAGTCGGTTATGTTAGCTAGCAAACAGCGAGTCGCAAAGCAGTACTACTGACGACCGTTGATCATCGACTCGGAAAATCGGCTCTAATGAAGACGAAGACGCCGAAGCATTGGCCTAATAAACATCTTTGTCAACCTCGTGTTAACTTGACAATCCAAAAAGGTGTTGATTATAACTACCGAGGTTAAACTACGGTCGGTTTAAAAAACACTGTCCTTCATACGCGTACAATTTCATGCATTTGAAAGTCTGGAGTATTGTACCCGAACTGGGTGCTCATGAAGAAGGGCATAAGTTCTGGTGTTATGCACTAATTTCCCGTCAAACTATGAGTTGCTTATCGAATCACCATTCAAGTTCACATCTGTGATACGCAGTAGTTCTTCGCCATCTCTTAGAGATCAATACAGTAGTTTGCATGAAATGCTGAGATATTTGCAAAACTCCGGACCACAGGTGTATGCAGTGGAGAACGAACACGCGCTGTTGTCCTTACCGGGGAGCAGCGCACTTCACCACTACACCATCCGGGTCCTTCGCTTTGCGTATATCTCAGCTACTTCTATCGATCTTTTTTGCCATCAGCAATCACCCGTCAACGGGGTTGATCTGGGAAGCCAATATCGGCATTGAACCCAGTTAAGCTGAGGCTTAGTTATAATCACAATCTTAACTCTTTTGTTTACTGCCTTTTTTCTTCTTAATGGCAGGTTATGTTGCGAAATATAACTCGTATGAAATGCTGAGATATTTGCAAAACTCCGGACCACAGGTGNTGGGGAGCCAATATCGGCATTGAACCCAGTTAAGCTGAGGCTTAGTTATAATCACAATCTTAACTCTTTTGTTTACTGCCTTTTTTCTTCTTAATGGCAGGTTATGTTGCGAAATATAACTCGTATGAAATGCTGAGATATTTGCAAAACTCCGGACCACAGGTGAGTTAAGACAGTAGTTTGCATTAAAACCCTGGAAATACTGATCAATATCAATTTTTTCACAGGTCAATACTGGTCTTTCAATACTGACCAACACAATTTTTTCATTCCTGTTTCATTCTTATTAACTACAACAAGAAAAAAAGGTGACTGTTTGAAAGTGGATGTTTTCCATGCGACTGAAATTTAGGTATTAAGCTTCTCCTAGCGCACGTGTGGCGCACTGGTTGGAGGCGCGCTGCAACACACACATGGAATCGATCTCCGCGCTCATGGCCCACCAAGCCTTCCGGGGTCTGCAGGTTGGTACCAGACTTGTCTGGGTGGATAGAAGCAATGGCTCGACAAATCGGTTGGCCACCGCGAGTCATTGTAAGGACCAGATATGCATTCAATTACCTCAGACGATACTTAATGAAATCGAATACATGGCGCATTCGTCAGGGATTGGTCAATGTCGAGAGCTTTTATCTTTTCTTTTAAGGCTTTCTGCTAAAATTGTGAAAATGTTTTCGTGAGCAGATTGTGTGTCAATTGTCGAATTGACCTTTCCAGGCTACGAAGATTGCGAAACCGCGCAAATGTCGGCCAGTATTGAATGAGTCTTTTTATTGACAACCTCGCGTCGGTGTAAGAAGAAAACACTGTCTATGTACAACTTCATATTTACACCGTATTGTTTTTTTCATAGCTGGGTATTTGTTAAATGGAGGCGAAAAAAAAAGAAGCAGAGAGGGAGAGAATTGAGAGAAAGGCAAAGCAAGTGCCTTGGTGGTGGAGTGGGTAGCACGTGAAGTTCTTAAGAGGGTAGTAAAGGCTCGAATTTTGCCTGAGGTCCGAGATTTGCAAATATATCAGCCCTGTTGTAGCTGTATTTTACATAATATACTGATAATGCAGTTAATTACCAACCAACCGTGTGACTTGAATTTGAAAAATTCTTATGCGAAATATGCATTCATTTAGTTCATGATACTCGTTGGAGTAGCTAGATCACGATACATTCCTAAGAGTGGGATCAAAGCCGAATGCTTTGTTTGTTAATTTATTGTTGCTGGCGTCACCATCATCGCAACCCTCTCAACGGGTACATGCTGCGCAGGTGAGAGAAGCAGCGGGTTCTTCCCACGACGACGTCGTGAGTTCTTGAGTTCCGAATCTCATTCATATTCTAGCGGTGCAATGTTGACACTTCGCAGTACTCATATATAAGTAGTGAACGTATAGTTACGTTTTATTTACTGAAAATGACACCGATTACACTGCTAACCCTCTATATTTCCACTGTTGGAGCGCAGTATATGGGGTACGGTGCTTTTGGAGCAGCAGGTGAGCTGTCAGCACTTATGTTAATTGACATCTCTTATTCATTTATCTCTCTAATAGCTGTCATATGATTTCCACTAGTGAACCTACGAGGTCGTCTGAATGGTGAAGATTTTTTTTATAGAAAAGAATGGTCACTTCTTTTCATTAACTAAGTACTACTTATAGAAGAAAAACACTTGACTGAATTCCGCAAGACTTTCTCCAGTTTTCATCAGCCATAACTATATTCGGGAACTCTCGAATATCTAAACATCTTGTGGATTTTGCTAAAACAAGTTTTGGCTCACCAGTTGCGTCGCATCTCCAAATTTAACAAGTTGCAAAGTTGTAATCGTAAGTGTCGTGAATCAATTTATCATTGTTGGTTCTGCTGCTGAATAAATGGTGAAGTGATCGACATTGGTCAATACCTTAGGCACGCCGCATACTTCTGACCTCATTAGCCATAGTAGAAGATTCCGAACGTATATTTGGCCCATATAATGGCTTGCGACACTTTACTAGTGCATTAAGTCAATGATTTTGTTCTCCCAGAATATTCAATGACTAATTCGCGGGTCTTGTAGTAGTGGAAAGCTTGATGAGATGAGCTAGAGGCAAAGGATCGAACCAAGTACCAAGTGTGTTTTGTAGGGCGCATTTAGTCAACACGCCACTTCATCACCGTTGTTTAGGCTATCCAGATAAATTCACATACTTCTGACCTCTATTGGTATGTGTTCCAACAATACAACCGTCCCAATTTTATGTCTTAGTAACGAGAGTGAGCAGTTGAAGAATGCTGTTTCTGTCTTTCTCTTTCTTTTTTGCTTTTGTTTTTTCTAGGAAACAGGAAAGTGTTCTTTCCTTTACTGATTGAATGCGGGTGGAATATAACCGGTTGAAATGACATGCAGAAATGTTCGAAAACCTTATTGACATAGTCGAATGGAGGGATTGACTATCACTATGTGATTTGCCGAACAATGGTTTCCTCATTTTATTACTGTTATCCTACTTCAGGTTATCCATACAGTTCCATGTTAATAAATCCGTTTGGTATGCCATCATACGGTCTTGGTGGTATTTATGGCGGTGGATACCCGTATAGTATGATGGGATACGGTAGGTCACGTTTTGACAAATTCCATAGCTAGCACTTTGGTTTACATAATACTTTTGTGCACTTTATTAGCAGTGTTTTGTATAGACGATCCTTCGACCCTAAACGCTTATGGCACAGGAACTGGAATGGGTTACGGTGGTTATGGACTGTATGGAATGATTAATGGATTAAATGGATTGAACGGAATGAACATGATGAATGGAATAAATGGGATGAACGGAATCAACAGCATGCTTGGAATCGGGTCAACCATAAACAATGGCAACACGCTGAGAAACTCGATGTCAAGGATCGCAGGTTCGTATAGGTTCTACAAGCAAATAAATCCAAAATCTGCAATTATAGATTTGTTTAATACTAGTATTATTATTACTGTTACATGACTCGACCTAATGTGTATCCCAACACTTCTTGCATTGCCATCACTTTTTATTTACTGCCTACTCCTTTTAAATGGAAGGTCGTAATGGTGCTGAGATATTTGCAAAACTCCGGATCGCTGGTATCTGCGATGGGAACCGAAAGCGCTGTTATAGTTATTCACTGGGTTCAAGCACTTATAGTTCAACCATTAGATAGCCGCACTGAAGAGTTCCTATGTGGATTGGAGGAAGTCAGCTTGTCGCAGACCAGTCTGATACCAATTTATTCACCTCAGATGGTGGGCCCCGAATGGTGTCTAACCATCGACCGAGTAGGTTGAGCCGTCTGCGTGGCGAATATATGTATATATATATAAATATGTACATATATTTACATATATATGTATAGTTTATAAGAAATTATGTAGACTTTTACCACGAGGAGTTCAACAAAAGGCCAATAAACCAGTAAAAATGATATTTTTCAGAAGTTACCAACTTATGCAGAACGTTTATAAACGAACAAAACTTAGGTTCACGTACACGTTTTGGAACATCCAACCACGGATGCAACAGCGGGGGTGGGTGCAATACTGGTGGATGGTTGGCAGCTAGAACACTCAAGAAATCCTAACTGATCGCTTAGAATGTATGGAACAGAAGTTGCAACTACAATTTTTGCGTGAAAATGATCGATATGTTTTTTTGTCGTAGTCTTATTTGTTGACGCCAATTATTGCGATTACTTTTATGTTTTGAAGATAAATAATCTTATTCTTCTGCGTTAATAAAGAAGCACTGAGTATTCCAACTGAATCTAGTTTTGATTCTGCTCTAGTGGTTCGCCGTACTACCGTACCCTAAGATGTTTCTAAATGTGAAAATGTGATTATCCACTGAAGTATGAAGTCATCTTCGTCCATGCATGGTTATTGGAGGTGAGGATCCCAATATTGCTACCCTGATCACCGCCTAGTGTAAGCCCATGCCATTACAGAGCCTAGCGAGTTATCTTTGGCGAACACTTCGCCAAAAGCATTAAAAAATGGTATGATATCAAAAAATTCATGCTCTTCATATACCATGGTGCTACCTGAACCCAATAAGCACCTCTGGTACTCAGAGAGTGGTAATATAATCGAATAGTATTTGTCCACTTTACTCCATGATAAATAGAATTCTGTGCTATTTAGGTGATAATTATTATTCAGACATATTTGTTCTGTTTACAAAAAGTAAGAATTAAGGTCTTCTAAAGCAATACGCAATAATATTGCTGGAATACTTGCAAAATTGAGAGACAGGCGAAACGAAGGATTCGCATGGTGTGGTGGTGAACGCATTAGCCACCGGGAAGGATAATAGTGTGTTCGGTTTCCACCACAGACACCAGCAGTCCGGAGTTTTGCAAATACCTCAGCAACATTATGGTCATATCACATAATACTCTTCCATTAAAAATTATTGAGCAGTAAATAAAAATTGGCGGAAATAAACAATTTTTGGAAGGCTTCAGCCTTTCACCAAAATCATCACTTCTTTTGAAACATTGTAAACATATCCTCGATGAAATTCAGGTTTGAAAACCTTCGTGTCGCTCTCGATAATATCAAGGATGGACAACGGATAACGTTGGTCTTCAATTTCGTGTTAGCGAAATATCACCTATATTAACTTCCTATCTTCCCGTTGCTCGTCGAATCACTCGAGCGAGCGCCAGTAAATCTTCCATTTCTCGATCTCGCGTGCAACCCGTGGTGATGGATAAAAGCTTAGTTCAACACTTTAATAGCTCCTCCTCGTCAATCACGGCAGATCGAGCGGACTTCAGCAAAATTTCCACTTGTTAGTAATTTGATAGTTGGGCAAGATTTTCTTTCCCTAACGTCTCAGAAGCCGTGTTATGGCTTTACCAGTTCGTAATCACTTACCAACTAGTGGCTAGATTTCTGCGACTATGGTATCTATTCTTGGCAGTGAAAGCAAACATTGAACTTTTTTTCAGTTTGGGAGATCCTGTTAATGATAACCCTTCGCTTGACACTGCGGTTCGATACCCAGGAATAGCAACAATGAAGCAGTAAACTATTGGGGCTTCAGTATGATGTTATAGCAGGGAATCTTTTACTTTTTTTTTACATGACCCATCATTAAATCTGTTCCTTTGATCTTAAATCTTTTTGGATTCGATTCTTTTTTTCGAATCGAAAGATTCGTTTTCCTTGAATTCGTCATTCACAAAGCTCTTCAAACATTTCGAATCTTGTTTTGGCTGGTGCTTAAAGATTTCGTATTCTTTATGAATATCCTAGAATACTGATTCTTCTACCAATCTTGGAAACAGTCGAACAAAGGCGTTCCCACATGGACTGGAGAAGAGCGTTAGGAGCCAGAATTTTGGTTCCTAATGGACTGCCCCACTAACCACTACGCTACGCCCCTCTTTACCTATCGATAGGCATGCGTTCCATTGCGGGCATGCCTTCGCCGTGTCTACACATGATCGTAGCACACATCGTTGTCAATCAGTAAGCATAAGTTTGTTTATAAGTGTATGGTCATCATGTTAAAACACGATTCTGATAAATAGAATGATTGCATTATCAGCAGGTTTATCCAGCAACATTTGTGGAGGAGACTTTCATTCTACGAAGTGGCGGCCATGGATGCCGTGGTGGGTTGCTTATAACTTCCATTTTCATGGAGAGGTTTTCGAAAAGTTTTCAGAAATTTTATGTAGGAAATTATCAATTTTTTATTTTTATTTTACACGACCCATCTACACGTCTACTGTGCGGGTCGCAGCACTTCTGACATTCGATTCGTTTCCTCGCACCCATTGTCCACGAAGACCTTCCAACTTTTTACGTGTGGCTTCGGTTCTTACTTGAAGATTTTCCTTTCATCTTAAATGTCGTAGAATGCTGGTCGAGCAATTCCCCTGGAGTTCTGAGATAGCCGGCCTGGAGCGTTCTCAGTTGGATTGCAGGGAGTGATTTCTTCCCAGACAAGTCCGGTGCCAATTTTCCGACTCCGGAAGGATGAGAGGCCTGGTTGGCTCGGAGCGGAATGGAACTAGCACCATGATCGTGATGACGGTCATCGCTACCACTGTACCATCTACCCCCTTGTTATAGGAAATAGTTAACAGATATGTTGTTGTGAGAGAATAATGATACAGCCTTGAAATCCAGTTCAGAAATCATATCAGAGCTCATCGCCACTGAACTTACTTCGCCTTTTCTTCCTTTTTTCCTCTTTATTGTACCCATTTTATGCGGTAAAACATTTTGCATCCAGATTTCTAAAGACAGAACCGCACTGTTGCATCAAATTGAAAGTACAAATCCTGAAGCTCGGGTGCGTTTCATGATTATTTTTGGTGATTATTTACTCAGTAAATTTATGAAATTTCGTTTACCTTCACCACTTTTTAGCTTCACAGCAAGCAAACGATGGATGTTAGGAAGCACGTGAAGAATCTCTCGGTCCGGTATTTATCGTCGATCATGCCAACCGAGCATACTCTACACAACTTCATCGTTTTACCTTTGTTTCAACAAGGCCAGGTAAAAAACTTACAAACCTTTCGAAGAGTTTCTTAAGAACGTGTCATCCATCCGTCGACCTTTTTAAGTAACATGGAAGTATAACTTCAATGATGCTGAGATATTTGCAAAACTCCGGACCGCAGGTGTATACGGTGAGGAACGAACGCGCTATTGTCCTTACCGGGAAGTAGCGCACTTCACCACCACACCATCCGGGTCCTTCGTTTTGCCTTTCTCTCAGCTAGTTCTATCGATCTTTTGCCATCAGCAATCACCTGTCAACGGGACTGATCTGGAGGCCAAAATCGGCAACGAACCCAGTTAAGCTGAGGCCGCAGTTTTAATCACAATTTAACGTACTATTTACTGTCTATTCTTTTTAATGGCAAAGTATACATTGTAAAACTAGCTAAGAGACAGGCAAAACGAAGGACCAGGTTGGTGTGGTGGTGAAGTGCGCTACTCCCCGGTAAGAACAATAGCGCGTTCGTTCCCCACCGCATACACCTGCGGTCCGGAGTTTTGCAAATATCTCAGCATCATTGAAGTTATATTTCACAATAAATACCCTGCCGTTAAAAAGAATAGGCAGTAAATAATACGTTAAATTGTAACATGGAAGTAACAGAAAGCATATTTGGCACATGTGGTGCCTTCGAGCGTAGCTCTTCCCTGATGCCGGATAGAAGATTCGACGCAAACCAAAAGCGACTTCATGCTTTCCTAAGACACCCATGGCTGCAGTGAATGGACGACTCCCTGATTTTGTTACACAGATTTGACACATACCTTCGGTGTTCATAAAGACATTTCCATGCGTGCGTGCGTGGCTGTGTTTTCGTTTATGGCGAGTGTATTCTACGAGTCAATTCGGCCACAAGCATATGGTCCGATAAAAGGGAGGTTACGGGAGGGGGCTAGGAATCGCTTCCAATAAATGAGTTTTTCGTCTGCTTTAGGAGAGAGTGGCAAGCTATCTATGAGTACGCCCATCCCCATGTTTAAAGCATAGGATATACGTAGATGTGAAATGCTAAAAACAGTAAATGAGCAGACCACACTACTCTCACACCGCAGGTGCCTCCAATACGGAAGCGTTGGGTAGAACGAGTCCGGAGAGCCAGCTAAATTTTCAAGGCCGTTCTAGGCTGACCTGTACCTACAACGCACGAGCACTTGCATCTGAGTCCTTGATAAAAGACTTGAAAATGCAAAGAAAAAACGGTAAGGTGACCCCTCTGTGACACCGGAGAAAAACTACTCCTCGGAACATGCGACTGTAGAAAAGTCGGCAGCGTCAGCTTTCTCATCAACACGAGTTTAGCCATGAACATCGATTCATTAGAACCGCTACCAACCTGAATCGGACGTTTCCGGTTGAAGAGATATGGATCAATATCAGTTTTGACAATTGTCGTCGGATACGGACCGATATCAAACTATAAGAAAAACTAAGTCGAATCGTTCCGAATAGGCAAGGAGAAGTTCTACAGAGAAGACCATACATTCTTTAAGGTTATCATAGATGTTAACGATAAGATTGGACCCAGAAGAACGTTTGAGAAACGTTACATTGAGACCTACGGGTTAGAAAGGAACGGACAGCGTGAGTGGCTGCCTAAGTTTATCATGACGACCAAGATCACCCGTGGTAATTTACAATTCTAGAAGCCCCACCCTCAACGCTGGATGTGGAAACCTCCCGATGGAGAACACCATAGCCAGCACCTACTCCAGAATCATCAAAAACTGGGATTTATTCAGGACATTAGTCGGCTTTTGTTAGAAGGCCTTTATTGATAACATCTGCGGAATACGATTGACTGATTTAATATCTTATGCTATAAAAGCTGAGAGTTCGATAATCAACAAGAGGTGTCTGTCTTAGAAACACTCAAGCTGATACGCCGGCGTGGAATAGCACTAGCTACAGGCAACCGCGAACTCACGCCCGAACCTGCAAAACAACGAAGAACGCAATAAAAGAGGATCTTAAAGTGAATAAACCAACAACTGTGGTCGAACCTGGGAGGCTAGAAATCTGTCCACAAAGCCCACCGAAACTTGGTTGCACTGCGCGGATCGAGGAACAGTTAAGCTTTCCAGAAAGACAACAGAGGAAATCATTCTCGATTACTTTTCGGATCTCTTCAATAAACCTCCTACTCTCATGTGAAAGAAAGGAATGTGGATATGTCATTCCACCAGTTCTACCCTTCGAATCCCGGCAAGGTGTTTTTTCGCTGAAGAACCGAATACCACGTAATGCGTATGCCGGTGAGCAAAACCCCTTAGTGACTGGATTCCTCGGGATGTCAAACGTACTGCAGGAAATCCATCGATCCCATGTTCAGAGTTTTCCACAAAAACTTTGGAAGAAAGATGTGATGCTCAACGAGTTGCTAGAGCTAGCAGAACCCATTGTGCTACTTTTTTGCGCGTGGGCGAGAAATGGAAGACTTATTTGCGTCCACTTGGATCACTAAACAATCAGTAGGATGAAAAGTGGCAGGTGAAAATGTAATGTGGTTGCCCACCAGTGAAGGTAGCCTATTCGGACTGAGGAGTAACTTAGTTTGCCCAGAACGATGGGTCGAACCAACAATTACGTGTATAGTGCTCCCACCTCGCAACTGCGCTCGTCATTCACTTCTTCAGTCTGGATACTCAGCAGATGGCATCTTTCGTTAGCTCTCTGCAGCGAAAATAAAAAGGAATTGCTAATGGTATAACCATTCAAGGAGAAATTAAAGTCTTTTTACCTAGAGAAAATGCCTATAGTTCATTGAACTTAATTTTTTTCGGAATTCTAGGATATCCCAATAGACAACGATGGACGTACTGCCATTGTACTTGCACATGTACCATCGCTAGAGCAAATGATTAAGTCGTGGTACGAAAGAATGGCGAACGAGCAACAAGAAAAAGAAAAGCGAATGCAACGGAAAACTGAAAAGCGCGAAGCTCCACATGAAAGGTTAGTGCGGTCGTTCTGGTAATCGAGTTTTCAGTCCACTTAACATAATAACTACCAGATCATCCATGAATTTTTCTTTTTTACCACGTTATTGTTATCGTTCATGTCTTTTTAGGATTAACCAAGTATGCATGAAAGGCTATACTGGGCAGTCTTTTTGGTTAAAAATTTTAAAAAAGCTGTTGTGCTTGCGAACTTGATTAACACATAACGGTCGGTGGGCACTCTATACAGTAATGAGCAGGGAGCCGAGTGGTCTGGCCTTTTGTAACGACCTGGACATGCCTTAACATAGCTACTCTGAGGAAGCGCGGAAACGCCTCTTGATCACCAACCAATAAAACACCAATTAAATGGGAATCGTGGGTGAGAATACTGAGGCTACATAATCACTCGTCAACTGCTTGTTTGGAAAGCTGATTGCTTGACAATGATAGAATAAAAAAAATAAGGCACTTATATCTGTTTTTGCACTGTTTGCTCATCTATACATTTTAGAACAGAACATGGAAAACACAAACGGCGCTGCCCACGAAGCAAAAGCGTTGAGTGTTCGAAAAACGATTCACGGAACAAAGTGTGCGAGAACATAACTAAATCTCAGCCTTCTGTAGATAATGAAAACATGGCGTAAGTGATTACTTTTTAGATACATTGTAGAGTAAAACGTTTGTTGGTTATTACACAATTCTACTGTCTTTCGAGAAATTAGACCACTACTTCCAGTTCTAGTACAAGAATTGCTGAAAGAAAAAAGCCTTCTAGTGAATTCAATAGTGAATATTCTTCAATGTACGACGTGCCCACTGTGGGAGCAGTGGAAGAATGCGAGCACGTAGAATGGGATGGTAAGTGCTTTGCTTCCACGTTTTTCTTGTCTTTTCATGTATTCCCTTGCAGATAGTCCTCCAGTACTGTATCCCATGAATTCACCGCCACATGACAGCGAAAGAGTTCTAGACCTTGGAATTAATAACGAAGAGTGTGCTGAATCAGGCGGTGAAGATTGGACGAGCCCTACTCTATCTCATCCTATTTCCGTTTATCAGGTTACTACATATATATATATATATATATA
>UYYA01005657.1:0-13942 GCA_900624975.1 Angiostrongylus costaricensis | reverse complement strand
AAATCCGCCGAAACGTCAGCTCATTTGTGAATAAAGAATAATAACACCTCGCGTTTGCTCAACAAAAATACGAAGAATATCCAAGTGTTTTTTTAATGAGGATGGTCATCAACAGATGGGTAGTGAAAAACGAGAGATCGTTTACAACATAGATGAACGTAACTTTCGTTCACATTAATCAACGGCACCTGCATCAGCACTATAGTCAACATTCTGTAAAATTTTATAATTACCTTGTTTCAGGTTGTCAGTACAACGGAAAGAAGATATTTATGGTTAGATTAAATGAAAGGCGGTCTTTACAAATATAGTGAACGATAGACGCAAAATGAGATGGGTGAAAATTTACTGTGATTCATATATCCAACATGTACTTGTGAAGATTCTTCACTAAATTGGTGCTCCTCAACTATGAAAGTAAGCATAAAACGGTCAAACATAAAACCTGAACCAATTAAGACTACCCAATATATAGTAATGCACTGAATGACGAAGTTGTACTTCATATGGTGAGGTTGCCTCAAATTTACAAATACTAGCACTTACTTTACAAAGAAACAGCCATACTGTAGTCCCATCGACCGTGGGTTATTGGGCATACGATCATTATTAGACACTAAGCAGGCTTATCGAACAACAAGGATAGTAACTGCCACGACCGACTTTCTTATTAACGTCGGCATTGATCAAGTGATTTTCTTCGTAATTTTGTTGAGCAAACTCGAGGTGTTACTATTCTTTGTTCACGATTAAGCTGACGTTTCGGCGGATTTCGCCTTCTTCAGAGCCTGGAAAGGTCAAGTTGATAGCAATCCACTCGGCCAGACGCCTCCATAACCAAACAAAGAAACTCCAAACCAAGATTTCAATCACTTTGAACACAGCTTTGCACACTCACCGCCTTCTATGAGGTTTCCACTAAGTATGTCACGTAGAGACCAACCGCACAGAAATCACGTGGAAGTATAATGTGCCCCTCACATCAGAAAAGCAGTTTTATATACTGCCCTATATCACGCGTGATAATGAGGCATTCTTCCCTGCGGTTCATTTTCGGATTTCTGGAATTAATCCAGAGTGCCTCGAGAGTTATCACTCTCACTATATCACTATACTTCCACGTGATTTCTGTGCGGTTGGTCTCTACGTGACATACTTAGTGGAAACCTCATAGAAAGCGGTGAGTGTGCAAAGCTGTGTTCAAAGTGATTGAAATCTTGATTTGGAGTTTCTTTGTTTGGTTATGGAGGCGTCTGGCCGAATGAGTTGCTATCAACTTGACCTTTCCAGGCCCTGAAGAAGGCGAAATCCTCCGAAACGTCAGCTTAATCGTGAACAAAGAATAGTAACACCTCGAGTTTGCTCAACAAAAATACGAAGAAAAACAAGGATAGTTTTTTTCAATCTCAGAGACCCACCGTTCTAGAAAGATCGTGAAATGCCAAGTGACGATATTTCAAGATACAGTGAGGAGGTCATAACTGAAAATTGTCACAGAAGTTTAGAATGAGTTCGGAATTTCCATCCGGAAGCGTAGTACGAGTAGACCTATTCCAAAGTTCAGTGATTTACCTCAGACTATAATCACTTAAAGGTGGAAAAAGAAGGCATCATGCCAAACGTTGGTGCAGCGATGGATGAAGACATTAGTAGTGCCCGTGATTAAGAGATAGTAAGACGGTCTCAATACCTTCTAGCTTAACGATAATCCTTATAAGAATAAAACCCACATTTTTACTAGAATCAAAGTCCAATCTAATTTCCTTTTGCCGTGTTGCTTTGAATGAAGGCAGCCAGAGTAATAAAAATGAATCTGAAATGTACCAATACGCGAATACACAATAAGAGTAAACCATTAATCACCTACTCTCGATGAAGGATGGCATTTTGAGCCTTGCTATGCACAGTGCATACACAACCACCCTGGTTGCCGGTGGTGACCACTTGTCAGGTAAGCTCGTTACCAATTTGTCCAACAGCACGCCTGAGCGTTCCACCCTTCAAAACATCTGGTAATGAGATAATTATGGTAAACCTTCGCTAAAACGGGCTATTTCATTCATACCACCATTTAAAATTAAAAAAAGGAAAGCAGTCAGTTAGCGTCTATATGTCACCTAAAAACAACTGCATTTGTAGTGGGCAACTAACTTTGTAGTAATTTACATAGCAAGTGGTATATACTATTAAATCTTTTTGCATTCTCCGAAGTATAATAATAGTCGTTTAGAAAATATATATTAAAGAGAGACCGTCATAAAAGAGACGAGCGCGATTTTTTAAGCGAACCGTCATAAAAGAGGTAAGCATCGTTTTTCAAGGGAATCCCTATAAAAGAGACAAACGTGATTTTCGAAAACATTTGGAAAACTTTTATTAAAGCTCACGTAAATTTAAAGAGGCATTAAGCTTATTTTTTCATAGTTGACTTTCTACTACCATTTCTCACTCTATGCCACAAAAAACATGATATAAAATCAAAAAAAGATTACTTCAATATCAAATAAATCGCTAAGACAAATAAAACACACTTAGCTCCAAATAGTGGAAGTCCAAGCTTTGATGTGACGGCGACGAAAAATGGATAAGTTAGACCTATAAATTTGTTCGCATTCCTATCGCACTTCTTTCGAATGTCTTTGCTGAAATTAACCCGTTAGTAGAACACAGTATTTTAATTACTTTTGTAATTGAAACAAGATAACGAGGTTTGTGTGCTCCTGATAAACAGAGACGTGATTATTAACACATAACAACCAAAATTCATTGGACGAAATGCATCCTGATGTTAAAATAATGGCCTCTTAATTTCAAACCGAGACATCTCACCCATGTTAGACTTCATTAATTGGAATAGAGCTATCAGAATCTACAGAACTTCCTCTATGAAAAACAAGTCTTTTTTCAATAATAATCTTTTCCATAACTCATGACACTTTTATTTAACAGGCCAGTGTTTTCTTTTTTTAGGAAACACTAAATTGTTATTTTAAAAAAATTATCCAATACTGGCCGACGTTCTTGCGGTTTCGCTTTGTAAACAGCCTGGAAAGGCCGAATTAACACGCAATCTACTTAACGAAACATGGATACCGGCCGCACAGAACTTAACATAGGTGAGGAGTTTGCCTGGTTCACGTCAAAAAATCATCCTGGAGTATGACAGAAGACAGCGGTTTTCCGTATGACGACTTCGTTTTTCCTCCAGACCTATTCTGACCAGTAACCATTTCGTAGCCATTGGAAGTGGTGATCTGCAGTGCCAAATTGACTGAATGACTCCTGCTCTCTCCTTGTGCACATATTAGTGGCTGTAAGAAAAATGCTTCTCAGAAGCGCCTTCTTCAAGTGTGAAGGGTGAGAGGACATGTATCTTCCCTTTATTTGGCCTTCGGCAGTACGTGGTCATGTAGCCATTTCTGGACAGGTTAATATGGAATTTCAAAAGCGGAAGCCAGTCTTCTATCCGGCTCATCCAGCCGTATGAAGCTTATCTACTCTCACTGCAGCTTTAGTTATTCAAAACAGTTCACCTCCTCTGGTGTTAAGCAGATGATAAAACAGTCGCAAATATACTTAGAGCAGAATAGAGGCCACAGAACGAGTACAGGAGCTCCAACTTCAGACATGAACACAATGACAAGGGTTGGTGCCAGTCATTCTCTCAATGCCATCCTTCCCACTCTTGCGTTTTATTTCCCGAACAATTTGAAGACTAAGCAGTCTAGGCGCTCTTTGAAGAGGCTTACAAGTTACCCTAAGCCGGTTTTTTGACCTGAGCCAAGCACATTTCTTATCCATGTTAAGAACCTTGTGTCTGCTCAAAAAGAAAACACCTTGTTGAACAGTGTCAAGGGTTAAAAAAAGGTCGGCCGTGGCAACTGCTTTATTTCTTGGTCTCGAAGCTCATATCTTGAACAGGGGAAACGAGCAGTATTTCGCCGAGCGATTCACAATAGTGCTTTCCAGTGTGTCAGTTATCTTTGCAGCTGACGTTCCTACGTTGAAATTACTAAACATTCAACTTTGGCTTCAAATCTAAAAATTTCAATCCCAACCATATTGTACTGAAGGATACACATAATGATTTTGAATAGAGCCGCAGATCAAAGGGTTCCACATAGATTTTTCAATTCTTAACTACTGAAATACTGTAGCGACCAAAAAATAATCGTCCGTCGTTGAAAAATAATCGTCAAGAGTTATGGTGCTGATTTATCCGAAGGAGGCGTCATGCACTCGACTTTATTAGGCATCGTTTGAAATGATTTAATGCAGTTTTGGCCTTTACAATAACTCGCGGTAGACTGTCGATGTATCCAACCTGTGCTGCTATCCTACCAAACTAGTCTGGTACCAATTTGCCAACTCCGTAGGCATGGAAGGGCTGGTGAACTTGGAGCGTGGGGACTGATTCTATGTCTGTTGCAGGGCACACACGACCGCTGCGCTTCGCGCGCACCTTGCTTAGCCAATATGTAAATCAAATCTTGTAACATACTTGTAACCCACCACACTGGTGAGCGATTCTCGAAATGCAGATCGTAAAATCGCATCACACACGAATAAAATGTCATCTGGCATCAAATTCCCGAAATTCATCGTTAGCAGGGAGTTTCCAAACGCATCTGGAATAGTAAGAGACCTAACAAAAAAGGTTTCAATATCTTTCATAGATGAACCGAAAGCAAATGAAAATAACCACGTAAAGAACCACAGCACTAGTCCGAGTCACTAAAGTTTGCCAAAAACATGTACTACGGGACTCACATAAACCGTGAGGAGGATCAGCCGATTTCCGCAATATGTCCATCAAGAAACTCTAAAACCAGCATATTGAAAATATAGAAAACTGTTTAAAAACTAACGTTTGCACCTGACAACACTGGCAATTACCACTTACAGAAACAGCATTGAAAGCTTGAGGGCGAATTGCAAGAAATGCGAGCATTATAGCGCACGCTTTCTGCGGATTCCCATCCGCTGCTTTTCTGAAGATTGCCACACCTTGATCAAGCTCATAATGTTGAAGAAGACCTAAATCGACACTCGTTTAAGTTATTAGTTATTTTTTTATTTTTTTAGTTATTTTTTATTTTCCCAGAGAAGTTATTTTTTCTCAATTGAAGAGAACAGTTCCACAAATTGGTTCATAAACCGGTAACATACAAAACAATTCAACCAAAACATCTAATCTGATCAAATTAAAATCGGTCATCGTACTCTTCAAGACGTCATAGAACATGCAACCCAGCGAAAACATATATTTTTTTCTCGAATTCACATTTCATTTACGTCGATTATAGTACAATATATCCCATGTGGAGGTGCGTATAGCAATGGCAATGGCCCGAGGTACCCAGCAGTATACATGGGATCGATCCTCGCGTCTCAGGCTCAAAAACCTACCACCTCTCTAGGGTACGCAATTTGGTACCAGGACTATTTGGGAGGATAGCAGCACTAGATCGATACACCGATAGGCAACCGCGAGTCATTTTAAAGGCTAGATATGCATTCAATCATCTCCAACGATGATCATCTGATCAACGTCGATACCTCTATTCTTTTCTATCCTTTTAACGACATTTCCACTGTTTTCAAAAAAGAGGAAAAAACATTGGATGTGTCATTACGTACATCCATAACCCTCCATATTCTCCATTCCTCGTTGGATGTAATCATCTGCAACCATATCAATCACTTTGTAGATGAAATCTCGATTATCCCGGATCCTAAACCACACACGTTCAAGCGCTGAATAAAGCATTACAAAAGATAACAGCTACTTACACTTCATGCAAACATGCGATAGCGTCGTCGTATTCACCGAACCTAACCTTCATTTGTAATTCCAAGAGCTAAACAGTTGAAATCGTGATATAGTACTAAACAGCTCCTTGATTCTGTCAAATAGAAAGCGAAACAAAGACTTTGACAAACTGGTAAAATCAGAAGTGAAAATTGGAATTAGAATTTAAGAAGTAGAAAACACTACTCCTAACTATCATTTACAAAAAGTGCATATCCCGATCACTAATCCGTTAACAGATGCTGGATCATATGAATAGAATCAACCCCTACCTAGTCAAAAATGTCTGTTTGCGTCTATGTTTATGCGCACATTGCAAAACAAGTGCTTTCGATTTAAGTCTAGCGTTTTAACTTTAAACAAAATTATCTCATCTGACATTCAACTATCATAGAAATCAATAGGTTATGCCAATAAGAAACAATCTTTTTCATTCTTCTTCATTCAGTAACGATGAAACCATTTTTGACCCCGAGAAAAAAGTGTCTTTTTGCTTGTTTTTCCTCGAATCTAGTATTTCGATCGATTAAGAACTTGGAGATGCTGAATTTTCTCCGGCAAGCATAATGGCGCCAATGTGCGCGGTTACCGTTTTAGCATTAACGATTTCATGGTTTCTAAATTCCAGCCCAGACAAAATCTAAAACTCGTGTAATATTTTGGTGGAGAACACGTTAGCCCCTGGAAAGATCAATTTCGGGTTCGGTCCCCACAACCGCTACCTGCCTTCTGGAGTTTAGCAAATATTTCAGCACCATTGTGGTTGAACTCGTGTGATGTTTCAAAAGAACCATTGTGTACTTCTACGGCGACAACGCAAAGTATCTCCCACTTATTTGTCAAATTTCTAGGTCGTCACATACTCTAATTATAGAAAAAAAATATACTGTGCAATGCACTTCAGAGCTGATCGAAAGAAAAACGATTTACAGTAGTTACAGTTATTCGTCACCAATGGCCGAAGAAGTTAACAACGTAAGATAGACGGCCCGTTCTACTTACTGAGTGTGCTAAAACTTTAGCTTATCAATCCAAATTGTAGGGGAAAAAATTTTGAGAGTAAACAATTTAAGAAATCATACGTAAAGAATCCCCGTACCTGCTTGAAATCATCGTTAATGTCTTTCCGTATTGCTGAAATGAGCAACATGCGATATCTCGCCGTCGTGTAATTCTCCGACATCAGTACGCGAGTTCGGAGATCTATGATACATCAAATTGAGACATTTAAGCAATCGATAAGGAATATATTCGGCTAGTAGCTACTACTCGGCATTGTTTCAGATATAAGAAATACGTATCAGATGCATACTAGCCACCTAAGATCCACATATTTACAGAAATTCACCACCTATATAACATTTGTCAACACTGGGCGACAACCCCGCTCACAGTCGTCATAAGTTGATTCGCACTCAAACGTTTGGGATGGACAGATCGACCTGCCTGAATGCTTTTGGGTTGTTGGTCGCACAAAGGCATCACTTTTTCTTTTCTATCGCTAGGCTACTTCAACACAGACCGGTGTAGCAGGTGTCGGCCGGGAAGACCGTTATCTGCTCTCAATAGTATAGATGAAGTTTGTTCTTAAAACCACAAAAGTTAACCGCCTTTCCATTACGAAATCTCTCTAATGACTTTCGCAGCAACTAGACATTCTTATACACCGACGACATTAAGACTGCAGCTAATAAAGGAAATATAATAGCACCCGTATGTGGTCACACTCATAGACCAACCAATATGATTTGACGCAATTCAAGGTACCACGGAAAATGAAAGACCGGTTAAACGCACTCTCGCATAAAATTAGCCATCGAATACTAAATGTTTAGGGACATATTCCGTTGCAATAAAACCACATGGACCAACCACGTCTGTAGTTCACCTTCCTATGTTGACTACAACAGGGACCTACTCACCATCATAAACACCCTCCCATTCGACTTCAAATCGCCTTTGTTTCCGTTCCACACTCGTTGACTTCGACATTGTCACTGACAATTGCAAGCTGCTTACAAAAATTTTCTTCTCACTTGTCCTGACTATACTTTGCCATCCTATTGACTCCCTGTAGCTACATTTTCAACAAAGTACCCAACTCATTATATTAGGAAACAATGAATAACGTTAGGAAAACTACGACAAACGGTAAGAGCAGTAATTGACGGGGAATCACTACCTTACACATTTTGTAAAAAATCATGAAAAAGACCGCTATATGGGTAAATTTATCTTTTCCAAGCTCTATAAACAACTGAAATAAAAGGTTCAACTGTTGAATGTCAATGGGAGTTATGGACGAGGTAGAACTTATTCACTTAGCATAACTGCCGCGAGATGCTGGTATGTCCTTCTCAAGAATGATCCAATGAGAACAACAGAGATAGATTAATAAAAGGTAAAACAACACAATGATCAAGATCCAAAACAGGGATGTGTGGATCAGCCTTATGGCAATGACTTAATATATATATAAAAGTAACAGCGCATGTACAAATAATCGAGGAATTTATTTCAGAGCATAGTGGCTTAAAAACTAAAGGTAACAACTGACACAGGGTTTTCTCCAACGATCATATAAATATATACGCCCTGAGAGAAATCATCTGATAGCAATGAAAAGAGATCGCTTTTCTCGAATACACTATGTCGATAACTAAGAAAATCCTCTTCGCCATGAACACTACAACGACTACAACCGGATGTGAGGGTCCTCCATTCGATTATATATGAAGATGTAGCCAGATGATGAGGAGTTATCTATTACCTCAGCTTCAGAAACCTGAAAAAAGAGCATTTTCTTCCTAATTCCAATTTTAGTTGGCAGGAAACCACGTTACATTCACCCACAAATTGATGATATCCCTAAAGTTACAAAGCTATTCGTACACGACCACCTGATGCAAATCTTTGGTTGTTCAGATAATCCATGATCAGCGCACTGACGAGTGCAAAAAATTGATACAAGTCATCGGTTACTTGCAGGAAACGATGATCACCGCATTGACGAAGATAAAACATCTAGAACTCTCTACTATCGCACGTTCTTTCTTTCAAACAATTCTCTCCTCTAATAAACTTCGTTGAATGCTCACTGTTTTCCTTCCTCGGTCATTCCGATGAAATCGAACTTAACATTCTTGGTTTCAGGAATCAGATCTTCGGTGAAGGATTCAGATGCTACTGTGCATACTTATTACAGAAATGGTCACGTTGCAGATTTAGATAATATAAAATGCCCTAAAACTCAAGCAGCGTTGCCGTGACTGTCGCAAAACCTTGCTTAGGATGCTCTTCTGGAGAATGATGCCCGTTGCTTCCATACCCACGGACAGCTCAAAGGGGTTCTATAAAATGAATGCAGAGCTAATTTTTTGTACGCGACTTGAGACCGGTTTTCGATCATATTCTAGTCAATTCAATTGTAGTTAGCCACAAATAGGCCAGGGAACACGTGCATTCAAGCGTGTTACGCTCATATATACACCTTGTCTATGGAGCACTAGTCGCGTTGTATGCAGCACGTAGCCTCTTTTTCCCTAATGCAATCCCGAGTGCAAAAGTCATTAACATAAGACTGATTTTAAAAAGCAGGAAAAGGAGGAAAAATCCAGAAAAGCAACTGCAGAACATACGTACTACTCAAAATTTACCAATCAAACAATTCTTTTAGTTTTCAACCTGATTACAGTGATGTTTGACAGAAGTAATTCTATTCTTAGCAACACTGTATTTACCGCGCTCGGCCGAAAATAATTCACAACGATGCCAGGTTTTCGTTAATTTCAATACTGGAGGATTAAGGACTTGATTAAAGATAACGCCCGAAGAGCACTTTTCGGTAATTACCGACGTTTTCTCGATAACTGCAGTATTTCAGGAGTTCCGAGCTACAATTGATCTATAGTGGGGTGGCGATCGCGCAGTGATTAATGATGCTGTGGATTAGGAAGCAAAGGCGCTGGTTCGGCAATCCTGCAACGTTCTCCTCCAATCCATGTGGGAACGCCCTAGTCCGCCTATCTCCAAGAGTGCAAGGAGCTTTGAGTCAACCAGTATTCTAAAACATTTATAAAGAAGGCGAAATCGTCAATAAGCAGCCCAAACAACATAATCGAAATAATCGAAGACCATTGTGGACGAAAACGAATCGAATACAAGAAGTGCTGGGATCCGCACAACAGATGTGATGACGGGTCACGTAAAATAAAAGGATTTATAGAAGACATTTTGTTCTATCGGATTAATCACATGTATAGTACAGCATAAATCATTCTTTCAATTTTCAATGTTTGGAATCAAACCTTCCAAAAACATGTAGCAAACTTTGTTTTTAAAATTTCAACAATAGTGCAGCAGCTGCGCACATGAAAGAAAACTTGGGAACATTCATTTGCTTTCATGTTAAGTAACTTGTCTAGTAAAAACAAAGAATTACAAACCCAAATGGTTTCCTTTGCAGCTAACAAGCTTGAGTATGAACTATGTGGACCTAATATTGAAAGCAGTCACTGTTTTCGCATCGGTCGTCTTGCATGTTATGCAAGTCGGACCTTATGTGTTAACTTCGCAGACAGACCTTACCCTATAGTCGTAAATGTGTATATATCTACCTTCTCTAAAATGTTAATTTCGATAAACATTAACTATACCTTAGTGATCACGTTATCGTTGCAATCAAGCCACTCCTGCCTGGTTGCGTCGAGAGCAAATGTGGAATAATGACCTGAAGTAAATCAATGCCACTATGTATACATAAACGGATATGCACATATATGCACATGTATATATCCGTATATGTATATATGCACGTGTATATCCATTATGTACATATATATATATATATATATTTGTGTCACATGCACCACTACGCCTAACGTTGTGTGGAGACCAAAGCCCAGATTCAATTTGTCGTTGCATGCAATATACTTGAAATCAGCGCATAGAGTGCACTTTGCACCTTAAAATGTATATGCCCATTCTACTGTGCTTTTCACTATACAACACTTTTCTCCTATACACCTCTGCATCCATTCATGTGATTTTTAATTTACTACATACCCTTCATGCTCTTCTATACACTTTTCCACACTTTCTGAACACATACAAGTTTGCGTATGATGACGAAACTCGTTCACTAACTCAGCGACATTGCTGCCAGCTATTGATAAAGTTTCGTAAAGTATATGAAACATATTTCAATTTCTACCTATTCCATACGAGAGGTATAAATCAACAAAGAGACTGGAAACTAAATAGCCGTGAACTACTACAGATGCTTGTATCATGTAAACAGCGGACGAGCTAAGTTTTCCTTTGAATAGATATCTCACCAAGAATGAATCGATGGAATTTGTCGTACAGCCCGAGGTTCAAAACCTACAGTTTGTTTATATAATTAAGATTCCTCATATCAAGCTACTACCAAAATATGACCGATTAGAAGGTGTAGGAAAAAGAAGACGCCCCAAGCGTGTTACCCAGTAAAAGATGTGCAATTGAAGACCCAAAATAATACGAAAGGAGGGAGAAATGGCGCTCAAGAAAATAGACAAATGGTGGCATCATCATGACATTGACTGAGGAAACCTCGCTTTTTTGATAAGCCATGAAAGGTGCAGAATCTGTAGAAGGTTCCAGCGAGTTGAGCATTCAAACGCGTTTCTGTTCCATTTAAGTGGTTACAGTGGCTTCACCTTCAGTTATACATGTCTTTGAAAAGATCTCATTACAGTAAAAAGAAAAAAACTTGGCCAGCTGTATTGGTTATAAAACGTTGGCAAAACAACTTGCTAACGTTTTAGAACGGCCTTGGACATCCGACAAAACTTGTGAAGCAAGTCAGCATAATAGGCTCCCAAAGAGTACTGTTTAGAACGGCTCAGTAATACGTTGCAAACAAATATAGATTGCAGAAATCACAGTAGTAAAAGTGCAATAGTTGTAAACACTTAAGATCACAGAAAAGCAACTATTGATATTGTGTGCAAATTGTGTTAAAGTAAAGTGTTGCGAAATCCGACGACTACAAACAGCACATAAAGGATAAAGGATAAACTCCCAGCGTTGATCAATCCCTGAGGGATGCGTCATGCATTCGACCTCATTAAGCATCGTTTGGAGGTGATTGAATGCATGCCTGGCCTGACCCGCTGTGGTCCGCCGATGTTCGGGCCAATGCTGCTATCTTCCCACACAAGTCTGGTATCAATTAGCCAAATCCGGAGGGATTGAAGGCTTGTTCGGCTACGGGCGCGGGGATCGATTCCGCGTATGTGTCACCTCCAACCACTGCGCCACACGCGCCCTATGGCACATAAGATTTTCTAGTTGTGAGAACTGTAGCAAGTAAAATAAATGTTTTTCATCACGAGATCTCCAATAAAATCTCCACCATCAAATCTTAAGAACTAGGAGTTAAGAATATGTAATATTTCAATAGGTGTACTCTACACATCCATGAATTCACACACTTCAAGGGATTTTCTTTTACATGATTCAATTACATGTACATGTAGATGTACAAGTCTTCTGAGTGATTTGCCATCTTATAGTGGCTAGGAAGTGTACAAAGTTTTAAAATTCTATGTATTAGTACATCAGAGATGTTAGTATCCGCCATGAGATTCAAATAAAACGAATGAACTCGTATAGAATTTTTATAAATAAGCTTGGAGGATAGTAATTCAAGAGCCACGCCTCCCATAACACTTGTGCTGGATAAGCGATCTACTGAACATAGAAAACATAACGGGAACTTTCGCCAAAACAGTCAAAAGGAACACGTCTCGAAAGCAGTGTATATCGCGTCGAGGCACATGTTGATATTAACTATATCTACTTATAAATACAGGTAGACGCATTCCACCCTTTACTTTTTTCAAATTTTTCAACAAGGTTTTTTTGAAATCTGTAAAGAATGCACCAAAACCAGGCTGGCAAACGAAACTTGATGAGGTATTCAGGACACTTGTTTTTCAAAAAAAAAAAACTCAAACGAAAACTGTAGTGAAACCTATTGGTTTTTACATATAACGTAATGTCTCTGGGTAAAACACAAATGAGCTGACGTTTCGGCGGATTTCGCCTTCCTCAGAGCCTGGAAAGGTCAAGTTGACAGCAATCTACTTGGCCAGACGCCTCCATAACCAAACAAAGAAACTCTAAACCAAGATTTCAATCACATTGAACACAGGATAACATGGTTTTTAACCCTAATATTTAACCAGTTGTTGAAACACATTCCAGCCCATCTTACGAATACCCAGATGTTTCTGGATCGTCTACGTACTGCGCAGCCCAACAGCGCGTGCGTGATGGAGTCCTTCGACGTTACCGCCCTTTATACAAACGTGTCGAATGACTCCGCAATGCAAGCCATATTCGAACTCCTTACACAACACGAAGGAGAAATAAACATGTATGGCTTCAAGATAGAGCAGTTGATGGCACTCTTAAAAGAATGCTTGAGCTGCTCAATCCTCAGATGGTCCGAAAAGTACTACGCTCAAATAAGAGGGTTGGCAATGGGACAACGACTGGCTCCAAGCCTTGCCATTGCATTTATGTCTAAAGTGGAAGCACCGGTGACTGATCTCGGGCCGCTACTCTACTGTAGGTATGTAGACGACTGCTTTGTCCTTTGCTCAACACAGGAGGAAAATACTAAAAATGGCTTCCATTTCTGAACGTGCAAATTCACCTGTCGGAGAATGGCTACATGACAAAATGGTACCGAAAGCCAAGTAGTAAAAACATTTTGGTTCATTACCTCTCCTCTCACCCCTCTCACACGAAAAGGGCGCTTATAAGAAACATGTTTCGAACGGCAACCAATGTGTGTACGGGAAGAGAACAGAGAGAGGAGTCCCGAAACTTGGCACGGCAAATAGCCATTTCTAATGGCTACGAAACTGTAGCTCAGGATAGGTGTAGGGGAAATCCTAGGCCTCCAGACAACAACTCTAGCGATAGAAGGGTCCCNCTAAAAATGGCTTCCATTTCTGAACGTGCAAATTCACCTGTCGGAGAATGGCTACATGACAAAATGGTACCGAAAGCCAAGTAGTAAAAACATTTTGGTTCATTACCTCTCCTCTCACCCCTCTCACACGAAAAGGGCGCTTA
>UYYA01005656.1:0-13956 GCA_900624975.1 Angiostrongylus costaricensis | reverse complement strand
GCACGTCTCTCAGCTATTTCTATCGATCTTTTTGCCACAGCAATCACCCGTCAGCGGGGTTGATCTGGGGAGCGCAAATCGGCATAGAACCCAGTTAAGCTATGGCTGTAGTTGAAATCACAATGTTTAACGTTTTGTTTTCTGCCTTCTATAATTTTCATGGCAGGTTACTAAGTAAACGAAATACAACCACAACGTTGCTGAGATATTTGCAAAACTCTGGACCGCAGGTGTCTATGGTGGGGAACGAACGCGCTTTGAGAAATAGCTGAGAGACGTGCGAAACAAAGGACCCGCATGGTGTGGTGGTGAACGCGTTACTCCCCGGAAAGGATAATAGCGCGTTCGTTCCCCACCATAGACACCTGCGGTCCAGAGTTTTGCAAATATCTCAGCAACGTTGTGGTTGTACGTAGACAATGTCTCAATCGCGTGAATTCATTATCCACTGCAATACGGCAGCAAACAGCTTTGGCAATATTCTGTCGCCTTGTAGAACCCTCTTTCTTGTGGTTGTGGTGAATGAGGGTTAATAGTAAGGTAACGTGGCGCGACACCTGCTGGCGCGCAGGGAGTTCTTTGCTGACCAAAAGCATCCTTATCTTTCCCTGAAACGCAAGTCGATCCAGAGATCGACTCCCTGTTTCTACTGGTTTGATTTGGCAAATAACTTTTGCGTTTACAAGGGCGTATTTATGCATGCGTATGTGGGTGTGCTCTCGTTTAGTTGTATCGTATTTTACGAGTCAGTTCGACCAAAACCGCTAAATTAAATGAATGCAATGTGTATAAGGTCGGTTAGAAGTCGTCTCGAACAGATAATCTCTTCGACTACTCTAGGAGGGATTAGCAAGCTACCCATTAGTATGCCCAGCTTCCAAATTTAGAGCTCAGCAAGCCGTATATCGATATCAAACAATAGAAATAACAAAATAAGTGGGCTCCACTCCCATTGTCCGAATGGGCCCTCGTTACGGCTGCGTTTACTAGGACGAGTAATGCGAGGCTGCTAAAATCGCATGCGCATTCTAGGCAGCCCATATCTGGAAGAACTGTGGTGACGATCTGTACCTGTAGTGCAAGCTTATTGTATCTGAACCTCTAATGGAAGTCTAGGTCAATCAGGCAAGGAAGCAAAGGTAAGACGTCATCGGACCGGCCGAGGACGCCGCTCATTCAACGTCGCCAGTGACCGAAGAAGAACTGTTTCTTTGGAAAACTGGAACTGGAAAATGCAACAGTAGAGGAGCCGGAGGAATTGCCACTCTCGTCTACACGAGTTTGATCATGAGCATCGAACAACTGGCAACCTGGACTAGATGTTTACGGTTGAGGACATGTGGATGAATACCGAGTTTGACAGCGTTCGTCGTCTATGCACTGAGGTTACCCCCTGACGAAGACAAAGTCGAAGCGTTCGAAATGGACATAAGAAGGTCCTCCAGAGAAGACCACACATTCTTTAAGGTCATCAATAAGGATTTTAACCGTATAGTGGACCCAGAAGAACATCTGGAGGACCTCACATAGGGATCCACGGATTGAAATGGAGCGAACGGGTTGGCTGACTTTATCATGACGACCGAGACCATTCTTGGTAACTTACTATTCCAGAGCCCCGCTCTGAACATAAAAAGTGAGAGTTTACCATTGGAAAGTACCATTACGAAATAGACAGCACCATAATAAATCAAATGCTTTGCCGTATCTGTAGTCCCAAAGTTCAACAAGGGTTTGGACCACCACCTTTTTTCGCAAAGGATTACATTTCTCAAGGAAAGGACGGGAAGTCGCCAAATTGAAACTGTGAAGTTTCAAAACCTCATAAACGTATTTATATAGATCGTTCGTCGGATCTTGGGAAAATGCCGTTATCGACGTTAGCGCTATGCAAACTGGGAGTTCGAAAATTTTCAAGAGATGTTTGTCTCCCAAAACACTTGATCTGATATGCCAGTGTGGAATCGCACGAACTACAGGCAACTTCAGCTCACGTCCGAAGTTACAAAACAATGCGGACGGTTGATAAAAAAAGATTTTAAACAGAGAAGAGCAGCAGTTACGGTTGAAGCTGCAGAGGCTGGAAATAATATTCGCAAAGCCCACCGAAGTTTCACCAATTGCGAAACCAAGAGCACTGCACCCCGACACACGGGTGGAACATTTCACCTTCCGGAAAGAAAATGGAGAAAATCACGCACGATTATTACTAGAATTTCTTCAATAGCCATGTTCTCCTCTCTTCATGCGAAATAAAGGAGGATGGATGTGTCGTACCGCCGGTTCTCCCTTCTAAGATCCGAAATTCCATTTCGCCGACGAAAAGCCGAAAGGCACCAGGTACGGGCAGGATATGATCTGAACATCTGAAGAACTTTCCCTCTATCCTCACCAAATACACTAGCTCAGCTCTTCACAAATACCTATCAGAATGCAAGGCTCCTATTCAATGGAACACCAGAAATACTGTGTTATTGTTCAAGAAGGGTGACCTCCACGACATCGGCAGCTATCGCTCAATCTGTTTGCTGTTTTTCGTCTACAAACTTTCAACTCGAGTCATTCTAAAGAGGATTGACAGAACACTGGATGAAGGACAGTCATGTGAGCAAGAGGGTTTAGAAAGGGGTTCAGTACGATGGACCACATTCATACGATAACAAGACTCATCGAAGTATCGCGAAAGGACAATAGACCGCTTTGTCTGACTTTCGTTGACTTAAAAAAGGCTTTTGACTCAGTTGATATAGAAGCAGTCATGGAAGCTGTGCACAATCAGGGATCGCTACTCAGCATATAAAGATTCTAAGATATAAGAGGGGTATAAAGAAGTATGCAAAAAAATGCCTCGTGAGCTGTATAAGAGTTTCACAACCAAAATATCACGATTATACAGCGATATTAACGTCAACGTCAAAAGAGGGGTTAGGCAAGGCAATACCATTTCTTCAAAATTATTTACCACATTCGATGATCGACAACCACACCGTTTTCGCTTTGCTGATGGCATCGTTCTCATATCACCAAACATTAGCCATGCGAAACGAATGCTAGCCGAATTTGATAATCTCTGTGGAAAGGTTGGTATTCAGCTAAATCTCACGAAAACGGCGTTTGTGAAGAACGGATTGGTTTGGTGTGGTTCATTCATGCTCAGCGATACCTCCGAATGCTCCAGCTACCTTTTGCTAGGTCGTATGGTCAACATGGTGAACAACATAGCTCCAAGGTTGAGAAAGAGCAAACGAAAGGCCTGCAGAGCTTTCAAAAGCATCGAGGATGCAGTGAAGACGATAAAGAACATCCAATTTGGGAGGGTTTTTGAATATCTGGTGGCAATTTCTCGATCGTCAGAGTATTTTTAGGAGTTTTTACGTTGTAGATCTATAGAAGAGACATTAATCTGTCACACTTATCAAATGTATAATTTTACACAGTGTCCTTCCAACTTTAAACACATCTAAAATTGGAGCTTTCAAAGGATTGGCCTCGAAGCCCAAATTTTTAAAACCTTCCATCGGAGCGTCGCTAATTGTGAACATAAACGACAAAATTGGTGGAGGTTGACTTCATCTGGAAGTGGCGCTTGTTCAAGTGCTTTCGATTTCGAAATATGTGCTTTAAAGCAATAATGTAAGAGATATATATGTCATTTGCTCCAGAAAATCTGGATTTCATTATGACAGAACAACAGGCAACCTTAATATAGAAAAAAATTGAGGATTGTAGTATTTTTTGGTGCCGTCAATACGATTCACTATGAGCTGAGATTGTCAAAGAACACTCATAGAAGTCACGTTGCCAGTGTGTTAAAATAGATACTTACTTGGATACTTGAACGGCCGGTATTCACGTATTGTGTGGACCCCAGCACATTTTCCATTCGTTTTTTTTGTCTTGCAATCGTCGTCAATGGTGGCGGTTTGATTCGAGCATGGTGGCGAGTGCGAGTTTAATACCGTGATATGTAAAATGACTGCAACTGGGAGTATAGCTGTTTGACTTTAGTTACACACACATCCACGGAAGGTGTAGACGGTTATTCTAGAGGGTGTTGGCACCCTCGTGTCGTCTACTTTCCAGTCCACTTTCCGTGCATCTATCTTCCGTTCTTTTTATTATATGATCGACTCATACATTTTAACTGTCGATGTACATTCTCCTGGATCCCGGAGAGTGGATAGATTTCGAACATTAGAGCTTGGAATTCCAGCAAGATGTTATGTGTGCTGGTTATATTTAGATAACATATTTATACAATCGTACTATACAATATTCCCAGCAATAGGGCAACCTCAATTAAATTTGGTTCAATACAGAAACAAACTGCGAAGAACTCTTTCATATTCGCTGACTATTTGATATCATTGTTCAGTTCCCATGGTCGACTTCCTATTAACCTCAGCGTTAATCAATCAATCAAATTAATTCGCTTCTTTCTTAATAGTAGTTCAGTTTTTATTAAGAAAGCGGCTTGTTGCAGTATGTATTATATAAAGCATATGAGCTAAAGGTTCGGCTTGGATTAATCGCTGAAGGAATCGGCGCACATTCGACTACTTATCCAGTATATGTCTGGCTTTTGAAATGGTTTACGATTGTCTACTAAGTATCAGATCGTCATTCTTTATCATCCCAAAAAAATCTGGTACCTAGTTGCCCACATTGGAGGGACAGAACCTCGATTAGCTTCGCGTGCGGAAGCGAACTCACAATCTAGGTGTATTACAGCGCTGACTGTTGACTCCTAATCACTGCGCTATGAGCGCCCCCTATATGTTCTATAGTGGATACTGCAAAATGAAGAGCTATTTGGTTTTATTCTTTTCCAAAAGCCGGTTCACTAACCCACAGTATTTCGTTTCGTTTATTTTTCTAAGGAATGGCTATCTCGATCCATGGTCTGGTGGAGGTTGGTCGCTAACACCAAAAATTGAAGGATCACTGGTGTCGATAATTCTCCAGAGTGGAGCTCACCACTACGACCTCCGCGGCACGCACCCGGATGACACGGATGAGGTTCCTTTGTTTTGTCTTCCTACAATTCTTCCACAGTTTTGGTCTCTGGCTTAAACTTTGTACTTTTATGGAGATTTTTCACTTATTCCTTTTTGCTTTCTTTTAGGAGTAAGAAAAAATTCAGATGGTAATCATAATAATCTAATAATCTCGGTACTAGATTATTAGAAAATTGACCGCAGTGGTTGTCATCAGTTTGAGAAGCACATTGAGAACAGGCACGTCCTGAGGTCAAAAGAAGAAAAGAGTCGGAAAAAGAATTGATTCATTTGAGTGTCGCGGAAAATTAGGTTGAACGTTGAAAGCTATGGAGAAAACCTACAGTAATTCGACTGACAAGGTTCTGAAGAGCTCTCATCCGTCTTGTTCTTCGGCTTTGTTCAGCGCTAGGGATTTTGCATATAGAGAATCATAGATGGAAAATATAAAGCGTTTGGCGTTGTTCAATCCTTCAGAAATACATTGGAGTTCATTCAGAATTGTAAATGTGGTTGAATGCACATTTGTTTATCTTATGTAGAGACTTGTGGGGTTCCCGAGCATTGAACCAGTGTTATTTTTTGTTTTATCGGAGAAATCTGGTACCAGTTTTCCAACACGAGAGATGAAGAGGTCTGTTTGTTGCGTGATCGAACCAGAGGCTCTTTCTATACCAGAGGCCTAGTCTGGCCAACGCGCTAGATGCGCTAGATTTAGATATTCATGTTGCAATAAATCGTACTAGAAGAGCTCGTAAATAGCTTGTCGGACCTTGTTAGCTCTACGGCCTCCTACCTAGACCCGCGACAAGAAGTCCGGCTGGCACACAGGTGACCTTCATCTACAATAAACAAAAAGCCTGCCTATAGTTACAATGAGAGGAGCTCTGTTTAAAACTAAGAAATAAATCCCTATTGGTTATCTCAGTACTGTCATCTAGGTCGCAGTTAACCAGTTCGTTTAACGCTTTTATATCTTAGTTTTTTTTCAGTTTTTCTTTTCTTTCGCCTTAATAGAGTAGAAAAGGTTTTAGTATTCTCAGCGAGTGTATTCCAGGTGAAGAACGTTCGTCATCAGGAAAAGAAATACATAACTGAGTGGATTCAGAATGCGAAGGCAACCAGAAGTTGAATTATTGCTGCTACAGTGTTAGAATGACTTTCTCTGCGGGAAATGAATTTTCTGTTTAACTCTGTACATGGTCTCGTACTAATAGATAGGATATACTTTCATTAATGTTTTACTTCATCCGGGTTTTGTTTGCTTTTCAAAACTTCTATTTACAGTACATATTCCTACAAATCCACCACGAAACCTCAACTCGGACGTTTTGTTTTATATTCATAACCTTTTCCATATTGTATCAGAAAGTGGTGGTAATGTCATCTTAGGAATACTGGTGAGATATGAGCAGAATTCGGAACTTAAAAAGCGTTTTGAATCGGCGACTACTCTTATCCGAATCTCACGTGCTATCCACTAAACCAACCGAATCCTTTGCTTGCCTTTCTTTCAGCCAGTTTTTTGCTCTATCGCTGCTATCATTAATCACTTGTCAGCGGCATTGATCTAGGGAGCATAAATCGGTTTCAGACCGAGTGAAACTGAAGCTACAATCGAAATCATAGTATCCTTACTCCTTACTTATTTTCAGTGCGTTATCATTGATAATACCGATAGAATCAAGCAAAGGCTGAAAGAAAGGCAAACCGAGGGCCTTGGTTGAGGTGATGGATAGCACGTGAACTCCCGGTAAGAATAGTCATGGATTCGAGGAGCATATGAGGTTCTAAGTTCTACTCACATCTCAGTATCCCTAGGATTGTATTTCCCATCTCACGCCGCTATGAAAAAAGAATGCGCAGAAAGTAAAGTGCTAGAAAATTGTGAATACTACCTTTATTTTACGAAAGTGATAGCAGTGGATTAAAATCACGAATGTCTCCATGGTACTTGACTAGCTCCTTTCTGAGCTGCCTTCAATAGTTTTTGTTTACGCACCGTTTCTCTCATGCACAGGCCCTCTTGCTTAGAATCTGAGCACGATCCAAATACTGTAAACGAGAATGTGTTGGAGTCCGATCAAGGAGCAAGCTCCTTTTTTTCCTGAGGAAATGATGGTGATAGCGGAGAGCAACCAGAAATCCTTGATTGAAAAACTGACATTTGACGTAGAGGTTGGAACCGAGGAATGTCCAGGCACGGAGACTCGATGAACTGGTTCTTGCTCCTGAATTAATCCGCTTCGACACATCACGGTAAACATCCAGGGACACTTTCTAAACCGCTGAATAATATACAGTAAACATCGGAGAATTGAAATGTGTATTTGTTATTACAGCAGAGCAGCATTCTCTTCTCCTTTCAACACATCAGAATACGTACTATATTCAAAAGATAAATTTGGCTTCGTGAAATATAACCGCAATGGTGCTGAGATATTTGCAAAACTCTGGACCGCTAGTGTGAGCGGGCGGTGGGGATCGAAAGCAAAGTTACCCTTTCCGGGGACTAGTGCGTTTACCACCACACCATGGGGGTCCTAAGACTACAGTAATAAACATCTGAGTGCTGGAACTCAGCATCGTTATGGTTATAGTTCACAAAATACCCTGCTATTAAAAAAAGAACATTCAGTAAATAAAAAGTAACTATAATGAAATTTGATTTTGTTTCTTCAAACATCGGCGCCTTGTTTTTTATAGACTTCAGAGATTTCGCATCAGTTATTTTTTGCTGTTGAAGGGCAAAGATTTTACCTTGGTTTTAGTTTCGTTTTTGTACGAATTCTATCATATTTAGGATGGTTGCTCGGAAATTAATATCGGAGTTCAACCTGCTTATTTAATGGCAAATACCAGCTCAGAGTAAATCTTATTGATCGAAATAACACCACTAAAAGCTACACATTTTTGCAGAAGCGAAACAGTTCTATTTATTCCAGTTTTACAATGCAATTCCGGAGGCAGCGGAGTGGTTGAAGGCTGTTTCGCTCTTTGCTTTATTTCTGAAGCATTTTTCGCACATAAAGTTATCGATATGGTTGAAGTGGTAGTCGGTAGGTGAACGCTACCGCGAGTGTGGTGGACTGTCGTTGAACCTTGCAGCGCCTATATTGAGAGAAGTAGCGGCGCCTTATCATGAAGAATGATTGGTCCTTTTCGCTGACTAAGTAGGCTAGCAATCGTTGAAGTTTCTGGTGCATTTAGTTGATTTGTTGGACGCATTTCTCTGCAGTAATCGTTTCATCAGGATTCAGGGAGCTGTAATGGATTAAACTGTCTGCAAAACACCAAAAGTTCAGCGTTACCTTATTTTTGGTGCACTTTTGGGTATGCAAAATGCTGCACAGTTTCGCCGAGGCCAGCCAGCTAGCTGATCATCATCATTTGTCATAGGAAATCAATTTCTCGTCGTACGTCGCAATAAGGTCGAGAAACTGGCCGCTCTGGTTTCGTAGAAGTACCGTCAACAACGAGCTCGTTCGACTTTCTATTATGATCCGATTTTCAGAAACAGGGAATCTGCTCACACCTAATTCTTTCTCAAGGTTTTGAACGGTTTTTACCTACTTTTCTTCGCAAAAGCCGTCAACTTCCAGAAGGACATTCACGGCCTTCCTCGTTTTCAAGGTTGAATAACGCCACGACACAATTTTTGGAACCAGAATTACACAGTGCATTCGTTAACAACTTTTTGATCCCATACCTCGTTAATACTATTAGCCCTACAGGGATTTATAGCCGGTTAGTCGAGAGACTACGTGGCTCGTCCTCCGGTGGAAGATAGGTGTTAATCGCGGACCAAAAGCGACGTTTGCTTCTCTGAGACGGAGGAGGATCCAGAGGGGTGTTGGAGGCCTCTCTTTTTCTTCTACGCCAATTTTCGGCACATGCATTCTGTATTTACCAGGCGTATTCACGCGTGTGTGAAGCCCACCGAAACCTAGCCAGTTGCAAAACGAAGACGACTGCACTCCAACGCTCAGACGGAACAGTTAGAACATCCAGAAAGGCAATGGACAAAATCATTCGCGAATACTACTCAAATCTCTTCGATAGCCACGTTTACCTTTCGCCATATAAAATAAAGGAGGATGGATATGTTGCACCACCGGCTCTTCCTTCCGAAATCCGACATGATATTTCGTCGGTGAAAAATCGAACAGCACCAGGTCCAGACAGAATAACAACAGAACACCTGAAGAACCTTCCGCCAGTCCTCGTAAACGCACTGGTTCGGCTCTTCACACGTTACCTGTCTGAATACTCAGTGGAAGATTACCAAGAAAGGTGAGCTGGATACGTAATGCGTATAAATGACAACCAATGGACAAGTGCCCTTAGTGGCTGGATTCCCTGGGATGTTAAACGCGCTGCAAGAAGACCACCGACTCAATAGTCGGAGTTCTTCACGAAAAGTGTGGAAGAAAGATATGATGCTCGACGAGTCCTAGAGCGAGCAGAATGGGCTGCTCGTGCACGCGACAGGGAAAAGTGGAAAATTTACTGATGCCCGCTTAAGTCACTGATTAACGGGAGTACCGGTGAAACACGTGATACAGGTGGAACCCGATTATTTTTTCAAGCCGTTTGTTACGCATTCGCTGAAGTTTGAATTCGTAGGTGTAGATTTATCAAATTTGCTATTTGGCCATATTGCATTCTAAGCCCTAAAGTTTGCCAAAAATGGATTTTATATTGAAATTCAATTACTCACTGCAAAATGCATGAAATATGAGATCACGAATCTTGTATTAACTTCCGAGAAGCTCTCTAATCAACTGGATTTTCTCATGATTGAAAACTAAATGATTAGGAGCAGGCAGGGGAACAAATACTCACATGAGTAAGAAAATCCTTTGTATATTGCGGTGCGGAGCGGATGTACATTTTTGGATCAGTTTCAAAACCTCAACTGGTGTCTGGAATACATGAACAATGATGTTGAGATATGAGTAAATCTCATAATTACAGGTGTGCTTCGAGTCTACGATTATGGTTTCCGTGGCTTACCAGCCTTATTAGCTTATCAGTGAAAGAATGTATGTTGATTACCCATACCGAGGTTGAAGGAAAATCGGTTTTTGAAATATCGCTACGCTATGTGCTAACTCAGGGCAATGGTTAATTTCATAATCCAACAGAATACAACACCTCACAACGATTTACCGCCCTCATCGTGACCAGGAGGTGTGGAGCTGCTGTTGGGTGTCAGGCCGTGACATGCAGCGGGGACATTCACCCCCATAGCAGGACCTCTGAAGCTGAGGAGTCTGGCGTTTCTATCAGAAAGCAACAGGATCCACCACCTGCTGGTATCAAATTAATCGCAAAGTGGCAAATCTCCCCTTAATTCACAAGGGTTGCTACTGACTGTCGTGGTGGCGACCCGGCCAGGCTTTGGCTAGGGTGACCTCGGGACTCCAGGGAAACACAATAGGTAAACCAACAGAACTCCGAAAAATGGAGATTATGCGGGCCCGCACAGTCAGTGAGGACGGGCCGTTCAAGTATCAAGTAAGTAACAGAATAGAATAATGACCTAGCAAGGATATACAGAAAAACATAAGAAATGTGTGATAATACTAAAAAAAAATAGAGAATATTCTCTGAGTAGTGCAGAAAGTATCTCATGGCGCTTATTTTTCTAATAACGTTGGAATACCCTCTTAGCTGCAAAACATTCTCATTTTGTTCGAACCCACTCCGTGATCAGCCTTGAAGCAGTGAAGAAAGAGGCAGGAAAAGACCATCGAGTTTAGATTTTCACTCAAATATGTTGCCAGGTGAAGCACACATTTGTTTAGACATTCTGAGTTGGCAATGTCATTGTTTCCGGCAACCATCCTTTCACAGTTTCAAATCTTGTGTTGCTAATATGATCTTAGATCTCGTGTAGATCTTGGCAACCTCTAAAAAGCTGCTAGCAACCGTTTATGAACGAAAAGGGAACTCACGAACTATGCAAAATGGTTGGATGTATATCGACAACAGCCTACGGAGTAAGCCACGACGAATCACAACTTCTGAACTAGTTCTAGCCGAAGATTTTAGTTTGTCTCTCCATCCTTTTTTCTTGCTTGTAGCTAGATTGGAATTGGACTACAACGCCATGTTTCTCTCTGAACTGTCCCCGTCTTGCACGTTAATAATCTTAACGGCCTCACGTTTTGATTACGTTTTACGTGCTCCTTGAGTTTTATTTCTTTATGATAAAAATCTCCCTATAGATGCTGACTAACAATAACAAAAAATTCCTTCTCAATTTCTCAAGAGGAAAAATATGATGCTCGACAAGTCCTTAGAGCGAGCGGAACCCACTGGACTACTCTTGCACGCGACAGGGAAAAGTAGACGATTTACTGAGCGCACGCTCGTATCACTCGACGGTCAACGGTACTATACAGGTGATACAGGTGATGGTGTCTTTATGGTGTATGCAAGGAGTGTTGGACTCGTGTGGCGCAATGGTGGAGACGCCCTGGAACACGCTCGTAAAATCGACCCCCGCGCCCATGCTCACCATGCCTTCCACCCCTCCGAGGTCGGCATATTGCTACGAGACTTGTCTGGGAGGATAGCAGCACTGGGTCGGTACATCGATGGGCCACTATGTGTCATTGTAAAGGCCACATATGCATTAAGTCATCTCCGAACGACGCTTAATGAAGTCGAAAGCATGAAACATTCATCTGGGATTGGTCAACGCCGAGAACTTTATCGTTTATTTTATGTAGTGTTATTTACAAAAGTAAAAATAGAAAATAATACGTACAATGTGAAATCAAACTAATGAACACATAGTTTCCTTACTTACCGTTCTTTTACGCCAGCTGTACAACTAAAAGACAGTTCCTTAACATATACTTACCCGGCCATTTTTACGTGTCGGGGTCGTGCAGCCGCTCAGATGCCACCGGGAGTGAAATTGGTGCGCGCATTAAAATTAAGATATACGCTCCGTGAGCTCGCACAAGAGGCAGGACGTATTAGTTTTTTGGGATTATCGTACCAATGTTTGGTCTCCTCAGCTTTCCCCATCTCACTCTAACTTCGACATATCCGCTATCTTCTTCTGTGCATTTTCTCATGCTATCTCAGAGGTCGGATGGCACACTGGCAGTGATGCCGACCATCACGACCACGGTGTTGGCTCGATCCAGCTCTGGACTCACTGAGCCTGTCATCACTCCGTAGTGAGGAACTGGTACTGGATTTGTCTGAAAAAAACCACTCTCTGGAATCCAAGTGGGAACGCTCTATCCCGACCATCTCAGGTCTCCATCGACTAGGCCAACATTCAACAATATTCATGATGAAAGGAATATCCCCGAGAAGAAGGCGATATAACGCGTAAGAAGTTGGAAGACCCGCATGGATGATGGATTCCGAAAACGAATCGAATGTGGGAAATGCTGTAATCTGCAGTGTAGATTTGGAAGGCAGGTCATATAAAAAAATAGAAAAGGATATCTTCATATTCTTGGACCCTTCTTTTTCGTGATCTAACTCTCGTGTGCGATGAAAAAAATCCATTATCTGACTGTGATGCTATTCGCTTTCCACGTGGTTTTGTGGCACAGTTGAGGAGTACTTTTGTGACTCTTTCATGGCTTCCATATTCACCGATTCCACTCCACCGTCCTAAATGGCTTTTCGCAAATATAGCTGAGAATACCTACCCATAGACCAGCCCCAGCATAAAATCCGTGTTGACAAGTCATCTGTTGACTAAAAACGGTCGTGAAGATCTTATATGATCAAAAAGTAATGTATCTACGCGAAAATACAGAAAAAGAAACGGCAATGATGCTGAGATCTTTGCAAAACTCCGAGCCGCAGGTGTCTGCGGTCCGGAGTTTTGCAAATATCTCAGCATCGTCGAAGTTATGTTTCGCAACATACTCTATCAGTAAAAAGAATAGACACTAAATAAAAAGGTTAAGGTTGTAATAAAACAGTTCGTTCAATTGTCACAGAAAGTTCACCCCTCCTGTCCTCCAGTTTGCTGGTGTTTGTATGTTCTTTCATTCGACTTTTCTACACAATAATCGTCTTAAAACTTATGTTTTTGTAGAAAAATGAGTCGTTATTAGTTCCCAGGATCGACTTTCTCTTAACCTCGGCATTGGAATATGAATGTGTCGTTTTCTTGTTCAGCAATCGCGAGGTTTTTAAACAGCATACATTTACTTCCATAGAAAAACACAATACAATACAACGCTAGCTGACGTTTCGGCAGTATCGCCTTCTTCAGAGCCTGGAAGGGTATACTGATATACAATCTACTAGGCCAAACGCTTCAATAACACTTACAAAAGGCGAAAGACTCTTTGGTAATTCCACGATCAACAGCTTCTCGAAAAACTCACCGCTTTTTAGGTGACTTCCAATGAGGAAGTTTAGAACAGTTGACGTGACGACTGCACCATCCCACATCGAAAATCGATGCGGACATACGGGATCAGGTCGCGTATGACTTCCGGGCATTCATCAATGCTATTCATTGTAGGGTTTTTGGCATTGATCCAAAAAGCCTCAAGGAGTTTTCGCGCTGGTGTTTTGGACTCCTGTGCAAGGATAATGACTTTTACTTCAAAATCGTCTCCGCTATGCTTCTGTATCCTATGCGTGCCTAGTGGGGTGCTTCGTCCTAGTTTTCGTTTGCCATCTAGGTGTTCTTTTATACGGATACACAAAGGTCTGCCCGTTTCGNAAACGGCAATGATGCTGAGATCTTTGCAAAACTCCGAGCCGCAGGTGTCTGCGGTGGGGAACGAACGCGGTATTGTCTTTCCCGGGGAGTAACGCGTTCACCACCACACCATGCGCTGACGGATGATTGCTGATGGCAAAAGATCGATAGAACTAGCTGAGAGACAGGCGAAACGAATGTACCTGCATGGTGTGGTGGTGAACGCGTTACTCCCCGGGAAAGACAGCGCGTTCGTTCCCC
>UYYA01005655.1:0-13957 GCA_900624975.1 Angiostrongylus costaricensis | reverse complement strand
TGAAGGGATATTTTGAGGAATTATATATACGAGACTGAATTGAAAGAAAGAAAGAATTCTCTTCTGAAAAGTAAACAAATATATGAAGTATAATATATGAGTCAGGCTACAGTGGAGGAGGAGATGGTTTACCACTAAGAGGTGTTGGAAACATTTCTTAAGCATTGCAATCTGATAAGGCGATATTCAAGGTATAGGATTGTAACTGCAGATGTTTTTCATGAGATAACCCCCAACGGTTTCTTAGACATACGGCTATCAGGTCGTCATGGAGGGAGAGCATGGGAGAAGCAATTTGAAATGTCTTACACAGCGAACATTCCAATATTCGTGAAGAATGTACTCTATAGCAAATTTATCTAATTCAAAGAATGTCTGGGGTATTGAACAACATGGGAGAGAGTGCTATCGATGTATTAAGTTACTCCCGCGACCGACTTTCTATTAGCCTCGGCATTGATCAAGCAATTTTTCGTATTCTTGTCGAGCGAGTGCGCTTCTATGTGAATTCTGTGCGGTCGGTCTTCACGCGACATACTCAGTGGAAGCCTCATAGAAAGCGGTGAGTGTGCAGAGCTGTGTTAAATGTGATTGAAATCTTGGTTTAGCGTTTTCTTTGTTTGGTTATGGAGGTGTTTGGCCGAATAGATTGCTATCAACTTGACATTTCCAGGCTCTGAGGAAGGCGAAATCTGCCGAAACGTCAGTTTATTCGTGAATAAAGAATAAAAATAACACCTCGCATTTGCTCAACAAGAATACGAAGTATTAGGTTACTGTTCTATTCTCCTAGACGAGTCCGGCACTTTACTGAATTGTAGAGATGGTTTATCCCGGACGCACGATCCAACCGAAGACAGCGTGTATTTTGCGGGACGCTCTAATCACTGCACTATTCACATCGTCTTGTCCACAATGCCGTCTTTCTTTTAATCGTCATGGTTAGAATTTCGAAAAATTTAGGAAGAAGCGGCTCTTACAACGCATCGGCTTTTGCAGCTGGGGAAGCTGTTTCCGGTGCTTCCGAGGAATCAACTACTCGAAGTGGATTTCAGTGGCGTTCAACGATTTGAGAGTGATATCGCGAAGGAGGTAATGAATTTGAGGCTGCTCCACTTGTCCAAGCGATTTTATTTCTCATAGAGATCTTATTACCAGTATTTTGTTTCGTCCTCACAAAAATATACATCATTACGGCTGCTGAGTATGCGATTACGGTTGAAGGTATACGGTAAGGATTTCAGTGGCCGAATTCAAAACTTTGTTCGCTAAGACTGAGGATGAAAAATAAAAACTGTGCTTCCGACTTATGTCCGTCTTTTACTTCTCAGTTATCATCTTTCTTTTTCCAGGAAAATGCCACAAATACGCACTGGATATTTTCTTACGTGACTAACTTGTCTATAGGCTGGCTGCCTATTGAGCTGCGACGACTTGAGTTTGTGTCGCTATGTACGCAAAGCTTGAAATCTCTAACTATGACGGATTACCTCACAGACCACGTTCTTTCCGAGTAAGCGTTCACTGCAACGTTTTTCAGATATTTGAGCCGAAACCGATCTTTTTAGATAGGATATTGATCCAAGTCGAATACAGAACTCCCCTATTTCCGAGAAAAAAGGCCTAATCGGACATCGACGGGGGACAATATCACATGTGAAGATGTTATGGCCTACTTTGCTGAACCTAACTTTTGTACGATTCGACGAAAACCGTATCATCGGTTAGCAGAATAGTTTATTAACTGACTAACTGTACTGGCTTCGATAAAGTTTTAGATGAGTTGTTTGAGGACATATCTACGCATTCTTCAGTCAAGACTGTCTGAATTTCTTTAGAGACATGAACAATAAACCCCGATTTTAGCAGTACAAACGGCCTGTGTTGATCCTCTCAACTCTTGCTTCTTGCTCTTCATTGGTAAACCATTTTATAAACATCTTTCATGGAGAGAATGGCACTAGGCAACACAGTGTGGATCACGTCACGCCACTCCGCATCCGATTCTGTAGTGGGCTCTTCAGATGATTTCAAACACATATCTTCTCCTTTCATATGCTTTGATTTTCTAAAGTATGATCGACAATTTCTAAAAACACAATTACGTTAAACGAAACTAAAGATAACAGCGAAGAAGTTCTCATCAATGTTTATATCTTTAGCCGACTCTTACGAACCCGTTACGTTTCACAAGTAATGAGACGATAAATCAAGGATAAAACTCTCAGCATTGGTTAATCCCTAGGTGATGCGCCGTGCATTCGACTTCATTAAGCACCACCCGGAGGTAACTGGGTGCATATCTGGTCTTTGCAAATACTCGCGATAGCCCACCCACGCATCGAGCCGGTGCTGGTATTCTCTCCCAGGCAAATCTAGTAGCAATTTGCCCACCCCAGAGGGATGGAGGGCTTGATGGGTCTGGGGCGCAGATATCAATCCCATGTGCATTGCTGGGTGTCTCCGACCACAGCGCTAGACGCGCCGCGGCTAACACTACATCACTCTATTTACGATGTAAAGATAGGGATGGGTTTGTCTCAGAAAGCGTTCTGGATGAGCTGACACGTCGCTGTTGTTGACACATTTTCGATATATGCCAATGCGTGCTTGGGGTATCGTGGACTAAGTGGGTTTTTTAGATGCGTTCTTCTTCCGGCTTTAATAGACTTATCTTCCTAGAGATTTCTTCCTGTACTTTTGTATCCACACGATTGCCATGCTGATGGTATGCTAGGCGTGAACCATGAGAAGCCATTCTCTAAAATTAATTGTTTGAAAAGCCGCTTTTTTGGACGAATTCATCCATCCAACTTGGATATCTAGGTGGGTACTGGCAGGCGTCTCTACTACTCCAGTGNTGGGCTCTTCAGATGATTTCAAACACATATCTTCTCCTTTCATATGCTTTGATTTTCTAAAGTATGATCGACAATTTCTAAAAACACAATTACGTTAAACGAAACTAAAGATAACAGCGAAGAAGTTCTCATCAATGTTTATATCTTTAGCCGACTCTTACGAACCCGTTACGTTTCACAAGTAATGAGACGATAAATCAAGGATAAAACTCTCAGCATTGGTTAATCCCTAGGTGATGCGCCGTGCATTCGACTTCATTAAGCACCACCCGGAGGTAACTGGGTGCATATATGGTCTTTACAAATACTCGCGATAGCCCACCCACGCATCGATCCAGTGCTGGTATTCTCTCCCAGGCAAATCTAGTAGCAATTTGCCCACCCCAGAGGGATGGAGGGCTTGATGGGTCTGGGGCGCGGATATCATTCCCATGTGCATTGCTGGGTGCCTCCGACCACAGCGCTAGACGCGCCGCGGCTAACACTACATCACTCTGCCACGACCGACTTTCTATTAACCTCGGCATTGATCAAGTAATTTTCTTCGTATTTTTGTTGAGCAAACGCGAGGTGTTATTATTCTTTGTTCACGATTAAGCTGACGTTTCGGCGGATTTCGCCTTCCTCAGAGCCGCTTCCTATGAGTTTTCCACTAAGCATGTCACGTAGAGACCAACCGCACGTGATTATACTTCAGTAACTTACTTAACAGTACTTCAGTTTCTACTTCATTATACTTCCATGTGATTTCTGTGCGGTTCGTCTCTACGTGACATACTTAGTGGAAACCTCATAGGAAGCGGCTCTGAGGAAGGCGAAATCCGCCGAAACGTCAGCTTATTCGTGAATAAAGAACAATAACACCTCGCGTTTGCCCAACAAAAATACGAAGAAAACTACATCACTCTATTTACGATGTGAAGATAGGGATGGGTTTGACTCAGAAAGCGTTCTGGATGAGCTGACACATCGCTGTTGAGATATATTGCATTTACTCGGATGCATGCTTGAGGTACTGTGGACCACCTAGGTTTTTTTAGATGTGTTCTTCCTCCGAATTTACTGGACTTATCTTCCTTGAGATTTCTTGCTATACTTTTTGTACCACGCGATAGTTTATCCTATGAAGACTGTGTGCTAGGCGGAGTCCATTAGAAGCCATTTTATAAAAATAATTCTTTGAAAAACGTTTTTTGGACGAGTTCGCCCATCCAGCTTGAATCTTTTGGTTCGCACGGCATGCCTACTGCTCCGCTACGTTGATTTTCGAAAATTAGTAGTACTTTATCATAAGGTTAAATTGGCAAGTCACTGAGGAGACTTATATAGGTGTGATCGGGGTAAAGTTCAATATTCGACTTCACTGTGACCTTTACCTGTGAGAGACTTATGCGTTCATAGTTGCAGTTGCGTTATTTTGTTCCCTTGATCAAATGGTTGAGAAACTTCTTGGTGGGTAATTGGAACTTCATTCATCAACGGGTAGCTGTGTAACTTTAGAATTATTGCATGTTCTGAGCTCTCCTCTCACGCTCTCATTGTTGTCGTAAATTCTCCACTTAGACGTACTTTACAAATCTATCGTTGTTGGAATTCGGCTCTAGACCCTTCTACATGTTGCAATCTGCTTCATAAAACAGATTTCTTACAAACAATTTTTATGTAATTACAACCATTACAATTCTGCAAGTTCCATAGTTTATAAGCTTTACATCACTTCTATTCCTGTGGCGTACAGTCTTAGCCTTTGCACTTTTTGTTGATAATAATGAGAAACCAAACTAAACAACCATGTTTGTTTCAGTGATTGCCTTCAATGCTAACCTTTTAAAGCTGTCTGCGCAGTGATAGTGATGGGGCTAATCACGAGCTAGTATGGTGCTGATCCAGTCCTTGACCGGGGTTACAGATCCATTCATACCTCCTGGTTGGGAAAATTATCAATGTCTGGGAACAATTCACATCTGTTTTCTCATATTTCCTTGAACTCTTGTGTCCGATGGGAAAAGAACTTGTCAACATACAAATACATTATCTTCAACCCATAATAATATTTTATAAAAGCTCTAAGCTATCGGCGTTGATCAATCCGTGAGGGTTGCGCCATGCAATCGACTTCATTAAGCATAGTTTGGAGGGGATTGAACGCATACCTGGCTTTTACAATGAGTCGTGGTGGCTTACTCGAGCCAGTGCTGCTATCCCACCACACTAGACAAATCTGGTACCAATTTGCCGACCCCGGAGGGATGAAAGGCTTGGTGGGCCATGGCCGCAGGGATCGATTCCACGTGTGCGTTACAAGCCGCCTCCGACCACTGCTCCACACGCGCCCTTTAAGATTTTATACGATCTTAACTCTTTTATTTACTGCCTTTTTCTTCTTAATGGCAGGTTATGTTTCGAATTATAACTCGTATGAAATGCTGAGATATTTGCAAAACTCCGGACCACAGGTGTATGCAGTGGAGAATGAACACGCGCTGTTGTCCTTACCGGGGATTAGCGCACTTCACCACTACACCATCCGGGTCCTTCGCTTTGCATGTCTCTCATGCTAGTTCTATCGATCTTTTTTTTTCCATCAGCAATCACCCGTCAACCGGATTGATCTGGGGAGCCAATATCGGCATTGAACCCAGTTAAGCTGAGGCTTAGTTATAATCACAATCTTAACTCTTTTATTTACTGCCTTTTTTCTTCTTAATGGCAGGTTATGTTTGGAATTATAACTCGTATGAAATGCTGAGATATTTGCAAAACTCCGGACCACAGGTGTATGCAGTGGAGAATGAACACGCGCTGTTGTCCTTACCGGGGAGCAGCGCACTTCACCAATCCCGTTGACGGGTGATTGCTGATGGAAAAAAAAAGATCGATAGAACTAGCTGAGAGACATGCAAAGCGAAGGACCCGGATGGTGTAGTGGTGAAGTGCGCTGCTCCCTGGTAAGGACAACAGCGCGTGTTCATTCTCCATTGCATACATCTGTTGTCCGGAGTTTTGCAAATATCTCAGCATTTCATACGAGTTATAATTTTATACGATATTTGAACCGAGTTTCATTGTTCCTAATAGCTTTCTGTATTAGCCAATTGCTTGCTATAGATATGATTCGTCATAGATATTGAGATGAAGAACAATCAATTAGCACTCAAAAATTTGATTGCATTGCGTTGCCTTCTTTAGAACAGAAATCAAGCTTCTCTTTCATTTGACAAATCATCGACAGTGAACAACAAAATGCCGAAAATCCTAAAGAAAAAGCAGTAACATCTTCTGATCTAGGTCGAAGAGTTTGGACAGAACGAACCGAGGGATGAGGACGAAGTCACTGCGATGGGGTGATCAAACATGTGTGTTATCACCATTGGACTTCCAATGGTCGCCCCATTTAGAGTGAATCAGTTGCTTCCAATTGGATACAAAGAGTCACTACACTTGCGTGAATTGCTGATGGCCAATCTGGGAGCTTTTTGTAGGAGATAACCGATGTGGACAAACTAGGTATGAGGCATGGGAACCAACATCTGAAGACGAAAAATTCATCGTTCTCTACCTAAAAACAGGAAGGGTTTAGCTGCCTAAAAAGAGATAAGATGCTCAGGATCACTCGACTAATTCAACTTCTCAGTGGTAACATGCGGACCAGGGGAACGAGATTTGTATTGACAAGACTCTTGTGCTTGTGCCATTTAGATGAACAGTGACATGCCGTCAATGTCTCACATAAGAACCACAAACACGGATCAAAACTATCCAAATTACTCCATAATCAATAAGAGATGGCTGTGACCTCGAGAAAAAAGTGGTGAACACCGCTTGAGTACAATAGGTGTGGCTGAATGGGTAGGTGGCGATATAGCGATAAGGCTTATGAATGATTTGTTGAATAATGAAAAATACTTTTTCATCGATAACTGGGATACAAGTGTCTCCCTTGACTGGGAGACTGCGCTATAAGAAAATCAAACTGATTGACCCACGTAGGGAGAACAGGAGGGAGGACTTTCCAAACACATCACCTATTAAAAGCTGCTGAGAGAGCGATCGAAAGCCCAGTAGCATAACAGGGGTATGATGGAGCTCAAACTGAAAAAAGAAGCTGGACATTATCTTACTATAGCACACAACGCATGCAGCCACGCACACCGCCAGTCATCGGTGCCGCAGGGCGTGCAAAAGAGTTCGATAAATGAGTCCAAGATCAAGTACAAGAGATCAATTACCTGTATCACCTGTAGTCCTGTTGATCAACGAATGACTCGAGCAGGCCCCAGTAAATCTTCCATTTTTCCATGTCGCGTGCAAGACTAGCCCAGTGGGTTCTGCTTGCTCTAATGAGTCGTCGAGCATCGTATTTTTCTTCTAGGCTCTTCGTGAAGAACTCTGACCATCGGGTCGGTTATCCTCCTGCAGTACGTTTGACATCGCGAGGAATCCAGTCACTAACGGCTCTCGTCCATCGGTTGTCATTCATGAGCATTACGTGTCCGGCCCACCTCATGTTCGACTGTTTGGCGTACAGAACGGCATCTTTAATTTTTTATCGTTGACGCAGGTTGGAGCTTCGGACCCCATCCCTTACTTATGTGAAACGCGATACTCCTAGCAACGTTCTTTCGACCGCGCGTTCGATAACGCTGAGTGGCTTTTCATCCTGCTTACGCAGCGACCAAGTTTCTGACTCATACGTTAAGGCAGGAAGAATCGTGGAGTCGAAAGGGTGGGCACGGAGTCGGGTGTTCTTTGTTCTCTTCACTACATCCTCGTTGCTCTTGAAAGTTCCTCAAGCCGCTCATTTCCTTCTGCTCAGATCTGGAGCTAAGTCGCTCATCTTATTGTTTCACGACCTAGATATGCATAACTGGATTCTCCCAAGTCTGACTTTCTATTAACCTCGGCATTGATCGAGCAATTCTTTCTTCTTTTGTTCAGCAAACAAGAGGTGCTATTTTATTTCTTTATTTACGTACAAGCTGACGTTTTGGCGGATTTCGCCTTCCTCAGAGCCTGGAGAGGTCAAGTTGACAGCAATCTATTGGGCCAAACACCATAACCAAACAGAGAAAACGCTAAACCAAAATTTCAATCACACTGAACACAGACTCCTTGCACACTCACCCCTTTCTATGAGTCTTCCACGGAATATGCCGTGTGAAGACCAACCGCACAGAATTCACATGGAAGCGTAATATGCCCCTCCCATAAGAATGACAGTCTTGTATACTGCCCAATATCACGCGTGATAATGAAGTATTCTTCTCTGCGGTTCATTTTTGGATTTCTGGAATTAATCCAGGGCGCCTCGAGAGTTTTGCGCGCTTGTGTTCCGGATTTCTGTGCGAGGATCGTGACACGTATTTCAAAGTTCTCCCGGTTATGTCCCTGGGTCCTATGCGTGCCTAGCGGGGTATTTGGTTTATGTTTGACAGATAGGTGTTCTTTTATGCGGACATAGAGGAGTCTGCCCGTTTCGCCAACGTATTCGTCCTCGCACGCTTTACAAGAGATCAGATAGACTGTACCCGAACTCATGCAGTCACCGTCCCTACCATTGGGGCAATTTATGCAATTTTTCGTTATACATAGACGGTCATATGGGCGGTTACGAACTAGCTGCCGTCTCAAATTACTCGGTGTGATTTTAATTATTGTTACCGAATTCTCTAGACCGGCTTTTCTTAAGCAGCGTTTTATAGCTACACTTACATCATTTGAGATGAAGGGTATGATAAACGGGCCTCTCTATCTCTAGAGCTGTCGCTTGGGGACCTATGATTTTCCTACACCTATCCCGAGCAACAGTTTCATAGCCATTAGAAATGGTTATTTGCCGCACCAAGTTCCGGGACTCCTCTCTCTGCTCTCTTTCCGTGCTCACGTTGGTTGCTGTTCGTAACATGTTTCTTACAAGCTCCCTTTTCGTGTGAGGTGGGAGAGTGGAGAGGTAATAAACCAAGATGTTTTTACTACTTGGCTTTCGGTACCACTTCGAAATGTAGACATTTTCTGACAGGTTAATTTGGACGTTCAGGAATGGAAGCCATTTTTCTTTCGGTTTCTCCCGGGTGAACTTAATATACTCCGACCGTGCATTTAACAACTCGAAACATTTGTTCATACCTTCTTGTGTTGAGCAAAGGACAAAACAGTCGTCTACATATCTACAGTAGAGTAGCGGCCCGAGATCAGTCACCGGTGCTTCCACCCTTGACATGAACGCAATGCCAGTCGTTGTCCCATTGCCAACCCTCTTATTTGAGCGTAGTAGTTTCCGGACCATCTAAAGATTGATGAGCTCAAGCATTCTTTTAAGAGTGCCATCAACTGCTCTATCTTGAAGCCATACATCTTTACTTCTCCTTCGTGTTGTATAAGGAGTTCGAATATAGCTTGCACTGCGGAGTCATTCAACACGTTTGTATAAAGGGCAGTAACGTCGAAGGACTCCATCACGTACGCGCTGGTGGGCTGCGCAGTACGTAGTCGATCCAGAAACATGTGGCCTGGAATGTGTTTCAACAACTGGTTGAATATTAGGGTTAAAAACCTTGTTATTCTATCCGTTGGCCCGTCTACGCAGCTAATGATAGGTCTAACTTTAAACAATGATTGATCGGTAGGGGCAAGATCATCGCTGGATACTAACTTATGAGTTTTTATAAGCAAGTACAAAACGGGACACGTTGGTAAGGCAACTTTAAGTTGAGAGGTAACTGATGGTTTTTAACCAGCACCCCTTGCCATTTTGGCCCATTCGTGGCTCAATTTTCCAGTGATAGTGATTAAGGACTTCCAGAGTTTTATTCGTAAACATCCGAAATTTAACATCAACTTCATTATTGGGCTCTTGTTGTCTAAAGAACGGCTAAGGAAATGGTGCTATTGGTACGGCCCCCACTTGGTGTTGTTCGCACCTATTTAGCGCTTCAGCTCTAGCTTTTTTGCGGAGTCTACCTTGAAGTTCATGTGAACAACATGCGACCCTACGCAAGGTTATCTTAGAAATGGGTTCAGATGGTGAGAAACTCGGTTCCAATTCTAATAACGCGCGCGCACCGTCAGGGAGAGTTATGCCTCCTAACACGGTTAGCCTTGAATTTTCTTGCGCATTATTTATCCTTCTGTGACCTGTTTGATGTTCGTTAGCGATATTTCTGTGCGCTCTTGAAGCTGTGTTATGCGATTTACTCAAAAAGTCTTCGAATTTTCTCCGCAAAGTTACTTTAGCATTAGACCTAATAGAGTTGCAAATCAACACTAACGCACCCACTATTCTCCTCCAGAGGCGGTCCTCCAAATACTGAGCACAATTGCTTTCTTTCTTCTCGTACTTCTTCCACTTAACGAACATCTGGTTTTGTTTGCTTCGTAGACAGGTGCACAGTACTTGCAATTCGATGTCCAGTACTCGGTGGTCATCCTCTGGCAGTCCGCATACTTCGTGTAGTCGTCTTCGTTTGATGAGCATCGGGACGACTCGGTGTTTTAGACAGCGGCGGAGAATTTGTGTTGACTGTCGAGCTAAGACGATCTTTTGTCTGTACTACATCCTCCGAACAGCACTTATTTGAACCATAAGGATTCTAAGACATGAATAACACTTGCAACTTCAAGTGGGACTTGAAACTGCGATTACCCTAGCTGGGTCTCACCTGCTATCTATCACAACCTAGACCACCACTACCATGAAGAAATTAGCCGCAACTATTTAGTAATGAATTGTGAAGAAATTTCTGCAACCTCATTATCGCGTTGTTTTCTCTGAAAGCAAAAGAGTTGTTCCTTAAAATACTTTTAAATGAAACTAACATTTATAAAACATACCAGCTTACTGTAGCAGTTTCCAGCTCTTCCTGCTAGCGTTGCTACTTTTCAAAAACTTCTCTAAGCACTGCTAGAAGTATGTCCATGCTTTGCACTTTTTTTTTCTTAAAATTCATGTGCTTCGAAGTTTTTGACTATTCTTGGAAATTCTAGTTCTGTTTGATTATTACTGTTAAGGTATATCTGGTATCGGTGGCTTAGTTAATACTACGTGATGAAGGTTAGAGCGTCTACTGTTTGCGAAGAAGCTACAAATGGTCCCTTTCGCTCTTTATTATGGATTTTGAAAGATTTCTCACCAACTTGTTCAGTGGTTTCGCCACCGTATCCTGAAAATATATCTCCCTGAATATCATTCTTTGGCTTCAAAAATTGTTGACGTAACGAAGACGGGCTGTGGCAAATGAGATTGATTATATTACACAAAACTTTTTATTCCTGTGAGTACAATTTTTTCTACAAATTTTCTGTGCTTGTAGCCTTCAGTCCTCCAAGAACCCAGTGCTAATTACTGTATCCATGTCCTTTCTTCTTCTGCTTTTTGAATTCTTCTCTTTCCTACTGTCTTTTGCCTTTTAGCTCCCATTTGCCTTTCCCGTTTTGTTTTTCTTCTATACTTTTCTTATCCTACGACATTCGCAACCATTTGATCAAGGGAATAAAATAACGCAACTACAACTGTGAACACATAACTCTCTTGCAGATAATGGTCACAATGGTGCCGAATATTGAACTTTACTCCTATTACACCTACATAAGTCTCCTCAGTGACTTGCCAATTTAACCTTATGATAAAGTACTACCAATTTTTGAAAATCAGCACACTGGAGTAGTAGAGACGCCTGCCAGTACCCACCTAGATATCCAAGTTGGATGGATGAATTCGTCCAAAAAAGCGGCTTTTCAAACAATTAATTTTAGAGAATGGCTTCTCATGGTTCACGCCTAGCATACCATCAGCATGGCAATCGTGTGGATACAAAAGTACAGGAAGAAATCTCTAGGAAGATAAGTCTATTAAAGCCGGAAGAAGAACGCATCTAAAAAACCCACTTAGTCCACGATACCCCAAGCACGCATTGGCATATATCGAAAATGTGTCAACAACAGCGACGTGTCAGCTCATCCAGAACGCTTTCTGAGACAAACCCATCCCTATCTTTACATCGTAAATAGAGTGATGTAGTGTTAGCCGCGGCGCGTCTAGCGCTGTGGTCGGAGACACCCAGCAATGCACATGGGATTGATATCTGCGCCCCAGACCCATCAAGCCCTCCATCCCTCTGGGGTGGGCAAATTGCTACTAGATTTGCCTGGGAGAGAATACCAGCACCGGCTCGATGCGTGGGTGGGCTATCGCGAGTATTTGCAAAGACCAGATATGCACCCAGTTACCTCCGGGTGGTGCTTAATGAAGTCGAATGCACGGCGCATCACCTAGGGATTAACCAATGCTGAGAGTTTTATCCTTGATTTATCGTCTCATTACTTGTGAAACGTAACGGGTTCGTAAGAATCGGCTAAAGATATAAACATTGATGAGAACTTCTTCGCTGTTATCTTTAGTTTCGTTTAACGTAATTGTGTTTTTAGAAATTGTCGATTATACTTTAGAAAATCAAAGCATATGAAAGGAGAAGATATGTGTTTGAAATCATCTGAAGAGCCCACTACAGAATCGGATGCGGAGTGGCGTGACGTGATCCACACTGTGTTGCCTAGTGCCATTCTCTCCATGAAAGATGTTTATAAAATGGTTTACCAATGAAGAGCAAGAAGCAAGAGTTGAGAGGATCAACACAGGCCGTTTGTACTGCTAAAATCGGGGTTTATTGTTCATGTCTCTAAAGAAATTCAGACAGTCTTGACTGAAGAATGCGTAGATATGTCCTCAAACAACTCATCTAAAACTTTATCGAAGCCAGTACAGTTAGTCAGTTAATAAACTATTCTGCTAACCGATGATACGGTTTTCGTCGAATCGTACAAAAGTTAGGTTCAGCAAAGTAGGCCATAACATCTTCACATGTGATATTGTCCCCCGTCGATGTCCGATTAGGCCTTTTTTCTCGGAAATAGGGGAGTTCTGTATTCGACTTGGATCAATATCCTATCTAAAAAGATCGGTTTCGGCTCAAATATCTGAAAAACGTTGCAGTGAACGCTTACTCGGAAAGAACGTGGTCTGTGAGGTAATCCGTCATAGTTAGAGATTTCAAGCTTTGCGTACATAGCGACACAAACTCAAGTCGTCGCAGCTCAATAGGCAGCCAGCCTATAGACAAGTTAGTCACGTAAGAAAATATCCAGTGCGTATTTGTGGCATTTTCCTGGAAAAAGAAAGATGATAACTGAGAAGTAAAAGACGGACATAAGTCGGAAGCACAGTTTTTATTTTTCATCCTCAGTCTTAGCGAACAAAGTTTTGAATTCGGCCACTGAAATCCTTACCGTATACCTTCAACCGTAATCGCATACTCAGCAGCCGTAATGATGTATATTTTTGTGAGGACGAAACAAAATACTGGTAATAAGATCTCTATGAGAAATAAAATCGCTTGGACAAGTGGAGCAGCCTCAAATTCATTACCTCCTTCGCGATATCACTCTCAAATCGTTGAACGCCACTGAAATCCACTTCGAGTAGTTGATTCCTCGGAAGCACCGGAAACAGCTTCCCCAGCTGCAAAAGCCGATGCGTTGTAAGAGCCGCTTCTTCCTAAATTTTTCGAAATTCTAACCATGACGATTAAAAGAAAGACGGCATTGTGGACAAGACGATGTGAATAGTGCAGTGATTAGAGCGTCCCGCAAAATACACGCTGTCTTCGGTTGGATCGTGCGTCCGGGATAAACCATCTCTACAATTCAGTAAAGTGCCGGACTCGTCTAGGAGAATAGAACAGTAACCTAATACTTCGTATTCTTGTTGAGCAAATGCGAGGTGTTATTTTTATTCTTTATTCACGAATAAACTGACGTTTCGGCAGATTTCGCCTTCCTCAGAGCCTGGAAATGTCAAGTTGATAGCAATCTATTCGGCCAAACACCTCCATAACCAAACAAAGAAAACGCTAAACCAAGATTTCAATCACATTTAACACAGCTCTGCACACTCACCGCTTTCTATGAGGCTTCCACTGAGTATGTCGCGTGAAGACCGACCGCACAGAATTCACATAGAAGCGCACTCGCTCGACAAGAATACGAAAAATTGCTTGATCAATGCCGAGGCTAATAGAAAGTCGGTCGCGGGAGTAACTTAA
>UYYA01005654.1:0-13978 GCA_900624975.1 Angiostrongylus costaricensis | reverse complement strand
TGTACTAGTCGACTCTACCTGAGATAGCCATGATAGAGAAAGGGTTTAGACGTGGATTAGGTGAGGTTAGTTTGTCTCAGATGTTCTACTACTAATTTCGCTCGTCCTACCCAACGATGCGAAATTAGGGTCTCTTTCATGCTCAGGCGAATGAAGCGCTTTTTTTCTACTGTACTGAGCATTTTGATACCCACGTATAGCTTGCTGGGCTCTGCACGTGAAGTTGGGTACATTCACGGTTAGCTTGCTAGGCTCTCCCAGAGTGGACATGGAGCTTATTTGTTGGAGGCGACTCCTAATCGCCTCCCATATACTTCTCAGTCACTTGATTGCATGGTTTTGGCCGAATTGACTCGTAGAATACAATCCGCATAAGCGAGAGCGCACCCACACACGCATGCATGAATATGCCTGGCAAATGCAGAAAGTACGTGCCAGATCAGCGCGGCAGAAACAAGGAGTCCATCCCCTGGATCCACCTGCGTTTCAGTGAAACAAGGTAGCTTTTGGTCCACGATTAACCTCCTTTCCGCCACCTGGGGACGAGCCACGTTGCCTCGCGACTAACGCTCGAGATCCCTCTTATGAGGGAGAACCTGAGTGCGGCATTGTCATATAGTTCATTAAGTTGTTCGGTTTCCGTCAGTGAAAATCACTCCAATTTCTGCCGCATTCCGCCTGTTTTACACCTTAATAAAAACGTTTTGAACAGACGCCATCGTGCTTTGAAACTTCATTGATATGAACAGTTGGAGTATTTGCATATCGTCCGAAATCTGCTCTGAAATATCTTCAAACGAAGTCGGAACGACGAGGCGCATTTGGCATGAAAAATGATATTCTCCTGAAATTGAAAAGTGTCTACACAAAGTCCTATTCTTCTAACAAACATGTAAAAAATTTCGGATAACGCAAGCAGCCACTTCAGAAATATAACTTTAATGATGTTGAGATATTTGCAAAACTCCGGACCGCAGGTGTCTGCGGTGGAGAACGCACGCGCTTTTGTTCTTTCGGGGTAGTAACGCGTTACTCCACCACACCATGCAGGTCCCTCGTTTCGCCTTTCTCTCAGCTAGTTCTGTCGACCTTTGTCATCAGCAATCCACCGTCAGCGGGATAGATCTGAGGAGCCCAAATCGGCAACGAAGCTAGTTAAGCTGAGGTTGCAGTTATAATCACAATTATATAATAATAGTTATAATCCAAGCCACCCACTGTGATGTTACGTGTGGAACTGGCCTACACGTTGTTCACGTGTGGTCGCGAGCAAGACGGACCAAGTGGTCAAAATATCATTTTGATGTAGGGCGCCAGGTCACGTGTGACAGTGAGGCATTCGTCTTTCCGGTTCTTCTTTGGATTTTTGAAATTTATCCAAAACGCCTCAAGAGTTTTGCGCAGTGATGTCTTCGATTCCTGCGCTAGGATTCGCACAGTCACTTCAAAATCATCGCCATTGTGCTTTTGTGCCCTATGTGTACTTAGAGGAGTGTTTTGATGAATTTTAGCTTTCGCATCTAGATGTTCTTCTATGCGGACACAAAGTTGTCTAGCCGTTTCCCCAATATATTCCTCACCGCATGCGTTACATGAGATCAAGTATATTATACCTAAACTCATGCAATCCCCGTCTCTCCCGTTAGGACAGATCATACAGTTTTCTGAGCTGTACAATCGCTCATAGAGACGGTTACGAACTAACTGATGGTGCAGGGTGTTGGGTGGGTTGTCAATAATCGTTACATAATTTTCAAAACCACTTTTTCTTAAGCACGACTTAATGGTGTGACTTCCTTCATTTAATATGAATGGTAGCCTAAAGGGGATCTCACTTACGTTCAAAATATTATTTTGGAGAATAACCCCAACGTTTTCCTCTAACCCAAGTGGCTTCAACTTCGAAGCCATTGGAAATGGCTACTTTTCGCGCCAGGTTTTGCGATTCCTTCCCTTCCTCATCTCCTGCACACACATTTTTAGCCGTACGGTACATGTTTTTGTTAAGCGCTTTTTTCATGTGTGAAAGATGAGAGGAGAGGTAGTGAACTAGAACGTTTTTACTACTTGGCTTGCAATACCATTTCGTTATATAGCCACTTACTGAGAGTTTGATTTGGATGTTTAAGAATGGAAGCCAGTTCTCGGTTGGTTTTTCATCACGGTGAGTGGCCTTTCTGTTCAATATGGCGTCCATTTAAAAGTTTGATTTTCATTAATACTTTTGACTTTTTCCACCGAATAATAAAAATATTCTAATATAAAATACGTCCAGGCTCTGAGGAAGTCGTCGAAACGGAACTAGTCTCAGTCTCGAGTCCCACTCGTAACATCACGCCTCTGAGGCAGTTGAAATCGCCGAAACGTTAGCCATCGACCAACAACATCAAAAACAACGACAACGACAACGAAGACCTGTACTAACCTCGCATCAGCTTAAGATTAGTTTATAAGATCACATAAATAAATATACCATTACGTTTTTCATAAATCATACTCTAACAGTTCCGTTCAAAACGTTTTCAATAAAGATCTTTTAACGTTTAGAATCAGTCGTATATAAACACAGCTCATGTTAGCTTTTGCGTTCCCAGGATTTTAGTTTCCTGCTGATATGAACAGGAGGTCGTGCAGACAAATCGGTTTATCACGTTCATCAATCAATATCATATTAACAATAATATCGATAAAATTTATCAATTTGGTGATCAAGGACGAAGGGGACGTCTAGCTGACTCAGTGTGGATTCGTATTAGTGGTCACGCGTTGCCATTGCGCTTAACACGCAACTAGAATTTACCTATTAGATGCTTGCCTATTTTCCCTCTTATGCTAGTTTTTCTTAATGAACACTGACCTATTATTGTTTGCTCCAATGTTAGTTACTAAGGTTAAGGGACAGGTAAGTAAAATAACAACGTAAGAGAAGACGTTGAATGCGCAGCTTATTCACTTTCTACTTGATTCCTGTACTTGAATGGTCGACATTCACGAAACAAAAGGAGCCGTCAGGTGCCCGGCTAGTTCGACATTTGTTCAGCACAAAGATCCAAGTATTCACTACCAACTGCTCGTCGGTCTTCTTGGATCGGTGAGCTTCCTTTAACATGAGGTCTAGGTTTCTTTCAGAACAGCAGAAGTGATCCATGATAATCGTGTGGTACACCGCTTAGACATGTTAATCGGATAGTCATCAACGGCAGTATCTGCTATACATATCAACTATTGATTTCCCATATCATTCTTCCAATGTTACATGTAGCCTCATCGTTATCAAGTTAAAGTTGCGTTGCGGAAAACGCGGCTGGACCAACCAACGAGTAGTCATCAATTTTAATGCTGGTAAGGTGAGAAGCGGTTCTACAATGGGTCATTACGCCGTCCAGCAATAGGCGAATGCCTAAGCATTGCAGGTGGCTTTTAGCTTGCATGTTTCATTTACTATTCGCTTTTTTTTCTTCAAATTGAGCCTCAGAAATTTCACAATCTTTCCTTTTTCGGTGGTAAAAGGGTAAAGTGTTCATTTTTCGTCAATCTCTTAATGAGACCTTATGCAATTCATTCAATGTGAAGTCCTACTTTCCAGCCCCTCATCCGTTCACTTTACTGTTTTAGAAATCACGGAAATTTGCTCCAACGCACAACTGGCAACATTCTGCCGACACAATCGGTGTAAATGAAAACACAACACAATTAGATAAAAACGATTGCGGTGCAGTTTTAGTTATACAGAAACTTTATAGAATTTCATTAAAGAATGAAAAGAATTAGCTTTAACCGTGTTCTAACTTTACGCTTGAATTTTACTTTACAAGTAAATCCCTACTGACCTAGAATCCATGACAACTGCAATCCTAATTGGCGGTGCGACCGACAAGAGGTTCATGATATGCCAGCAAATGTACGCATATGTAGGGTATTGCACTGGCAAGACTAAGTTTTTGCTTATGGTAAGTATGTTTGTTCACAAAGCAGATTCTCAGACTCAAATAAGTCGCTTTACGTCCTCCATATTAAAACAGGTGAGGGGTGCCCTTATCGATTGCTTCACTGAAGAATGACCACTTCTTAGATATGAAGACATTGCGCAAATATTGGAAAAAGCACAACCATTCATGAACTTGCACGAGAGACTTTGCGAAAAGCTTCCAAAGTTAATTGAAAAGTGGGACGACAATATTTGCGATGTGATCACGGTAAGTGCTCTAATAATATAAATCTCCGAAGGCGCGTTTCCTTCTCTTTTCTTGGCTTCCAAATCTGGATAGACTATGGTATGTTAGCAACAATCACCTAAAGCTGTTACACACTTTTTCACGCAAATGTGTTGTCATGATGGAAGGATACCATAGTAAGGCAGCTTAGAAACTCTTTTATCATTTTCTATCCAAAAATTTCGCCCATAACAGGACAGTTGTTAGAGCCATGGAGATTCTGAACACCACTGACAAAAGTGAATTGAAGCATACACGATTCTTAGGAAACGGCGGAGAGTAAAATGACCGTTTTCAGTCCATGTAGATACAAGTGAAATTCCACGAAAGCTTTGTAAAATGTAATATTAGTGGCCGTGAGTAATATGTGTGTTAAAATTTTATGCGCACGAATAAATTGTAGAGAAGTGATCTAGAATATTATCAAATCTCTATAAAACCCTAACAGATTTTTAAAATCACGGAAATTTTCTTGTAAGATCGAAACCACGCTACCCCTAAGCAAAGCTAGCCGGTGAATATATGAACTGGTGAGTAAAATTTGTAGAAGATCTGGACCGAAGTCTTCGATGAGCTTCGACAGAGTTATTCGTCGTACTCCAACTACTTCGACGTTACACTAGGAAGGCTACGAAACGCTTATGAGCAGGACACGAAGCTAAAAAAATTCGTCGAGGTAGGTGTACTTTAAAATATTTGAGAAATAGTCTCTGTGTAATTTATATTCTACCCGATTACATATGAAACAATTTTGTTAGGGACCAGGAAAAATTGAATTATTTAAACGACAGCGCGTCGTGCAGATAATGACTGCACCGGCGCAACGCTTTCCGAGCGTGAAACTCATCGGTACGGAAACCTCTGGCGAGCTCCGACGGATTTACCTGTCGCACTCTAACTATTGTGGTAGAGCAACAGAGAAGCTGCGAAATGCTTATCACGAAGACTGGGAAAATCGATCACAGTACGTTCAGTTTTAAAGTTAAAGAAAGAATCTCCGCTTTACTGTATATTCCAGCCGATTAAATGTGAAACCACTTTATTAAGGACCAAGAGAAAAACGAACTATTTCAACGACACCGCGTCCTCACCGCCGACCAACTGTGTCCAGCAATAAGTGTAAGGTCGTATTAATATTGGCTTGCTCTTTTTTTGAACTGATTTTGGGAGTCGAAAGCGGATTAATCTATTTCGGGACATTTTCGAACTTGTTGTATTATACAATAATAAAGATCAGCGATCTTAAAAATAAGAGCTGAAATAAGTTTAAACCAATGTCGATAATCCCTTACACGCTAGAGGAAATTAGTGACAAAGAGGTTCCATTCCGAACAGATCAGCGAGTTCGTGTGTTCGGGACCTAAACGAAAACTGCGGTGTGAATTCGCAGGCATACCAGCGAAGAAATCTTGCCAAACCGTTGACATATCAAACCAATTGGAAATGTGAGCTGACGACTGCACGCTGCATTTTTTGTGGAGATTAGCTATTCTTATAGATATAGAATCTACTCTTTATATGGATGCTCGAGTTGGCAGTATATATGTGGATTTCTGCACCATAAGGCGAAAATAAATATTTGTGAACTTCTGCGCAACGACAGAATACGCTCTTTTCTGACGTGGTCCGTAGATTAAACAGTTCCTTGGTCATCGCCTACTTTTCGTTTAACACTCGCAAATGGCTGAATAATTCATATTAAGATTAGAAGTACATTCGGGATTACGTTAAGGAATTATTCCCTATAACCTTGGCGTCATAGGCGTCTATAACCGTGGCGTCATAGATGTATTTACCGACTTCTGCAGCATTCTATTCAGTGAAAACAATGAAAAATAGAAGTCCACAGAATAATGGCGGGCAGCAAATAACACTGTTCCCATTTGGTCGTCATTACTGTCCAATTATCATCTACCATCAATAATTTTAGGGGTTCGAATATAGTACGAATTAACACGGACACGAACACTCTTCAGTTGTGTCTCACAAATGAGGTCGACAATCTTTCGGTTTGTGATTGATTTTACACGAGTTATTTAGAGAAAACTATGGGCTGTTCATCCGCCATTGCTGATTCCAGTCGGATCTTCCGGAAGGATCTCACTCCGACCTCAGTTCTTTAGAAATGGAGTGGAATTGCGTGACAAAGAAATTGAACATTATGAAAGAGTTCACTGTTAAATAAATTTATTTCAGTGACTCAACAACACTGGTAAGTCGCTCTGATTGAAAAAACACTCATGTATACACAAGAAGACAAAATCATTCATCGTTCAAAATCATCATACATGCACATTACATACGTCAAACATATACATACACATATGCACATGCATATACATATACATAAAATTATCCACGTTTGAGCAGACAGAATTTCCGGATCGGTGTGAGGACAGTGAACGCGCTCGGAAAGAAGAACGTCGAAATATCCAAAAAAAGTTGGTGAAGACCAGCTGCAAACTGATTCGCAGCCTAGTATTATGGAGTCCAACCGCAAAGAACTCACATGAGGTTTGTAAGGATCCTTATACATAGTAAATTCATAGGCAGCTTGTGTACATATGACAGGCCTCAATGAGATCCAAAAATGTCGCTACTGGCAAATCGAATTGGTGAATCTGACTAGCTTCACCACGGTGTAGGAGATATTATTTTTAGCAACATGGTCGTATTCCATTGCTTATGTATTTAATATTATTTCAAAGTTTAGAGAAAATGACTAAATTGCCTTGATAGAATACTTTTCATTAGAAAAATTTGTAGTAGACAGCTCTAGATTCCAAGTGTCGCTTTTTGGCTTACAACGTTCTTTAGGATTTTACTTAAAGGATATTCTAGAATGTTCTTTACAAATTTGATAAGAATTGAACAACAGTTCAGTAGTAATGACGTAAACGCAGTCTTTTCCAGTGCTTTATTATCCTTGAATGAAATAAAAGTGTCGTTCGGTCTACTTCCTCGGGAGATCTTTGCACCGAAGCTTCCAGTTTACCACCTCACAGAGGATTCGATCTTACTGGTTGGAAATATTCTAGTTACAAATAAAATAATTCGACCTGGTTTTCATAAAAATATGATGTTAAGTATTTGATACCTGATACTTGATCGTCCCGTCCTCACTAATTGTACGGGCCCCAGCATAATCACCATTTTTCGGAGACTTGCTGGTTAAACCATTGTGGTTTCCTGGAATCCAGAGGTCAGCCTGGCTAAAGTCTGCCCCAGGTCTTCACCACCACGGACAGTCGCAATCCTTGTAAATCAAAAGGCGGTTCGCCACCTTGCGACTTGATACTAGGACGGTGACTGATCCTGGTATTGGTTCACTCTTCCTGGTGGAAAAGCCGGACTCCTTCTCAACGTGGGAGAACCTGCCGGGGGAACGAATTCCCCCGCTGTACATCGCAGTCCGACACCCAGGCACACTTTCCAGCCACGATGAGGCGGGAAACCGCTGAGACGTGATGTTAAATAATAATCCTAAACACCAGATATATGCCATCGACTGGTCCGGTAACGCCCAACGTATTCTTAGCTTCAAAACTTTCGTTGGAAAGTATTCTATCAGAGAAACCATGAATAATTGTTGACTCGGAGTGATGAAAATCCGACGTGCCGTGTTTTTAAAGCTTCCGTTTTTTCAGAAAGGCCCAAGCCTCCACTTGCACATACAGATGAAATTCGCTGATGTGCCGTATGAATGTGAACGTGTTGTAACAGAAGAACAGAAGAAGTGTGTTTAAGTAATGAATTAGGTCTTGTGAACATAGTGCTTTAATTTTCAGCGGTTTTTGTAGGCTTGGATTTAAGCTGATGCATAATGAGAATTGGACGAATGCAGAGAAAACAATAAGAATTAGGGCTGACACACAAAAGGTGAGACTATAAACCAGACCTTTCTCCAAAAACGTATTGATCATTAATGCCGAGGTTAAACGACGGCAGTTTTGAGAAGTATTGGTTCGCTATGTGCTGGCTAATATAACACCGACTGTTGCAGGATACATTGCCACCCAAATTAGATCATCTCAGATGGCGGCATTCGACCAACACACGCCCTGTATAATAGGACAGCGCTGGATGAAATCAGGCATTCGAACGGTGCTGTCTCCACTGGGTTTGACTCGTCGCTACAACGAACAGCAACAGCGTGACAACGACGAACTGTGGATCATCGACTCATATCACTTCGTCTCTGAAGGAGATAAGGACGTCGAAACATTAGCCGAACAAATCTTTTTAACATCGTGTTATTTTACTAATCCAGGAGGGTGTCTGCCGGACTTTTAGTCACACTTCTGTTTATCTCACGCAGAATAAAGATGGGTTGGCTGTGCGTCCAATAAAATTCTCCTGACGATTATTGTCCTACGTTGCGTTACAATTTCTGAAATGAATGCCTTCTCTTGTTTCACTGCCTATCCACCCAACGCATTGGAAAAGCATTGTGCATAAGTCCTCTTGCTGCGATTTTAACACTTTTTTCTACGACCGTTCATTTCGAGCATAGTCTATACGCTGGAAAAATGTCACATATCACTTTTCCGAAGCAAAACTTACAGCAACCAGTTTAAACCCCACAAGCTACAATATCGCCTTGTCACCAAACAGAGAACGCTTTCTATCAGTAAAATAGGCGGTAGTTGAAAAGTCGTGGAATGATTGGTGTGTTCGTTAAGTAAACAGCTAAATTATACCATCTTCGTCAACTTTATTTTCACAGCCCCTTCATTATTTCGGCAAGTTCACCATATCTAGTAGCTACTGTTCGGCATTACGTTATAGTCCCCTATCAGCCGTAAAACTGAATATCTTGAAACAAATACTAATAAATATAATATAATAATATAATTATAGATAAATATAATAATAAAAATATAAAAAATAAAAATATACATAATATTATATATTTAATATTTATATTTATTTATTTTAGTATTTTTTGCATATTTTTTATTTTGATTTCTTTTTACATTCTGAATATTTTTTGAATATGCAATCACAGCTATCCACCATCAGGAACCTGCATAAAAGGGCATCACCGAGTGAGTATACCTCATTTGAGGAGATGGCCCGTAGAGGAAGATCTGACTCGACACAAAGGCGAAGCTGCCACGTCGAGACCAATAACAAGCGTGGACTATCGACTCGGATCATCAGCTCTGAGGAAGACGAAGACGCCGAAATGTTAGCCGAAAATAGATAATATTACCAACCTCCTATAAGCTCATCAACTCCGGACCGCAGGTGCCTGCGGTGGTGAACGAACGTGCTATTGTCCTTTCCAGGGAGTAACGCCTTCACCACCAATCACCCGTCAGCGGTATTGATCTGGGAGGGGGCAAATCGGCAACAAACCCAGCTAAGCTTATTGGTGTGGCAAAGATCGATAGAGCTAGTTGAGAGACAGGCGAAACGAAGGACCCGCATGGTGTGGTGAAGACGTTACTCCCCGGAAAGGACAATAGCGCGTTAGTTCACCACCGCAGACACCTGCGGTCCGGAGTTTTGCAAATATCTCAGCAATCTTCTGGTTGTATCTTAAATCTATTTTTCCTGTAAATTGTCTCCTAGCGATCATCTCATGCACTTGTATCGAAGATGACTGGGAAGAGATTCTGTAACTTCTTTGCATAAACCCTTCTTCTTTGTTCGCCAATTCAAGCACTGAATGAGCAGCTGTCAGCTGCATGTACTTTCCTGCTTCTGCCGTTCCAATGAACTTTCCATGCGACCAGCTGAGCGCTTTCACATGTACTTTCTCTATGAGCTATTATATAAACATCACAAGCTTTTTATGGTTATAGGTCTAAAAGATTGTACTAGCTGAGAAACTTTTATAATCTCTCTTTAGGTGCTGTCTCTTGTTCCATGTGTCAAAGTTTCACCCACTACATTAGGAATATAAGCAGCCCATCAGTTGTCTTTCTTAGCTGGCCCTGTTCGCCCAGTTCGTCCAGTTCATCCATTCAATTCGCTCAACTTATCCAACTAGTTCTGCTCCAATCCGTCTCGTATAACTTCGCTCTGCTGTTACTGTGGTATTATTATTTGTCACTATAGTAATGAAAGCTATAACTCAGTGTCTCAAGGCGTTGGACTCAGTGACTTGCACACAGAAGTCCCGCGTGGCAGCTGCAAGGGTTAATATTCCAAACTACTTAGTATTCATCAAAAGTTTTAAATACCCGCAACATATGGTTTTATTTCACATAATATTCCGCTATGAAAAATAGTAAGAGGTGGATAAAAGATTAAGCATTATAAAGTCGACAATAGCTCCCGCTTAAATGGATTCAAATCCAATTCGTGTTAACCAGATCATTCTCTTTAACGGATGACTGATAATAGCACCATTAGGGCAAACAGCTAGCGAAGAAAAACAAACCAAGGACTTCTATGGTGCTTTGGACAACTCTTGAGGTTCCTGCAAGGGTAGTCGCGAGTTTGCAGCTGACCTGGTGTTCCGAGTTTTGCAAACATCCTAGCATCATTGTCGTCTTGATCGTTATGATAAACTCGGACATCCTTCCATTTTATTTACTCCATTCCAATTCGTCGGTTAGAATGTGGCATCCTAGACACGTTCGTCGGGGTTCAAGCCTAACGTTGAAATATCGTAATAACCATATTGAATGCATGATCTTCTCTGTAAAGTTTCTCCACTTCTAAATATGACACTTCCACTTCGTTTTCGTCAGAGAATCATATGGGATGTAAACGAAGAAGATTTGCAAATGATATTGTCTTTCATACCGTGAAAATTGTTCTCGGATATAGTTCGGCACAAATATTAAGTTCCTCAACAAACCGTTCTAGTCTTCTGTCAGGTCTTGCCTAATGTGCCTGTCATTTATCGATATAATTCCTTATAGATCGTTCCCATCATATTTAGTACGAATTTTTCTTTTTGGTCAATAACTTGAATTACTTTCCAGTTTACGCTGAATAGATCTTCGAAAGAAGAGGAGGGTGATGCAACATCCAGCACCGAAGATACGTATCATGGAGCTGTCAAAGAGGCACCGTTTTGTGCCTGTCAGAATATGGTCGGTCTCTGCATCACTCGTGGAGTTAGGAGACTCCCGTGTTCATTGCTGTAGATAGGGATCCCTCAAATCTGAATGCGTTCTCGTTTCATTCTCCTAATCCAAATTTTACATTTCTGCATTCGCTCTCATTGGAGTTTCCTGTCCTGGTATTGAAATCGTTGGCAATAAATTTATAATATGACGTATTAGTGTGGATAAGTTCTTTCAGCCGTTAATAGAAAACGCTTAATTCGTAGTCATCAGTGCATCAGACGGTAGTTACCAATTAACGATAGTGACCTTCTCATGAGTGATTGGTTGAAAAACGAAGGTGGCTATGCCAGAAGGCAGGATATGGTTCGAATCAACGAGATGAGTTATGAAAGAGTGGACGACAAAGCCTATGTCACCGAAAATTCGTTGCAGAACATTTTCTCCACGGATGATTGTTTAATTTACATATGTCGGCCTTCTCATCTTTCTTTCTTGCCAGGCGATCGCGTGAAATTTGATACGTTTCCGCTTCTGATGCAATCATCTTGAGCAGCACAAGATTTAGTCACCTTTCATCGGTCATCTCATCGTCTGTCATAGACGGGAGTACCAAGTGAGTGGAATACTGACACTGGTATATTTCTGATTGGACAATTTGATCTCTTCTGGAATCCTGACCTAGACTTTCAGAGCATTTTCAGGTTTACACCACAGCGGAATCTGAGAAAATTTTCGCTTCGCCAGCAATTCCTTTCATAAGTCGTCCTACTATTTCATTGTGACGCGACATTTAAACCGAATTCAAATCTTTCCATTCCCGCATTAAATAATATGCAAAGATAGGACGACAAATGCAGGAACTCAACGTAGTCGATAAATGCATCAAGGTTAGTAACTCACAGGCCCAATCCATGTTTCTTGCCGTTCAAGGTATGCGATTGGTGCCTAACCTCTATGGAGCGATAATACAAAGACTATGAAGTGTGCATAATTATCCAGATTACTGCACCATGAATAGTAACAAATCTTATAGCAATAATTCACAACAGCATGTGAGAAATATTAGCGTATTAGATGCGACGAAATCTACTTTTCACAACAAAGCGTATGCGTCATACAGTGTTTGCTCTGAAAAGCCACGGCGTTAAGATTTTGCGTGGAATAAATCACTAAGGAGCTCTTCGTATTTTTGTTGAGCAAACTCGAGGTGTTACTATTCTTTGTTCACGATTAAGCTGACGTTTCGGCGGATTTCGCCTTCCTCAGAGCCTGGAAAGGTCAAGTTAATAGCAACATTCTTTGTTCACGATTAAGCTGACGTTTCGGCGGATTTCGCCTTCCTCAGAGCCTGGAAAGGTCAAGTTAATAGCAATCTACTAGGGCAGACGCCTCCATAACCAAACGAAGAAACTCTAAACCAAGATTTCAATCACGTTGAACACAGCTTTGCACACTCACCGCTTTCTATGAGGTTTCCACTAAGTATGTCACGTAGAGACCAACCGCACAGAAATCACATGGAAGTATAATGTGCCCCTCATATCAGAAAAGCAGTTTTATATACTGCCCTATATCACGCGTGATAATGAGACATTCTTCCCTGCGGTTCATTTTCGGATTTCTTGAATTAATCCAGAGTTCCTCGAGAGTTTTTCGCGCTGTGCTCTTGATTCGTGTGCGAGGATCGTGACACATACTTCAAAGTCGTCCCCGTTATGTCTCTAGGTCCTATGCGTGCCTAGCAGTGTATTTGGTCTATGTTTGCCGGCTAGGTGTTCTTTTATGCGGACACAGAGGGGTCTACCCGTTTCGCCAATGTATTCGTCACCGCACGTCTTACAGGAGATCAGATAAACTATACCCGAGCTCATGCAATCACCGTCTCTACCACTGGGGCAGATTATGCAATTTTGAGTTGCACATAGACGGTCATATAGGCGGTTACGAACTAGCTGGCGCTTAAGATTATTCGGTGGAATTTCAACTACTCTTACCGTTTTCTCTAAGCCCGCCCTTCTCAAGCAGCGTTTTATAGCTGTACTTATATCATTTGAGATGAAGGGTAGGATAAACGGGACCCTTCTATCGCTAGAGTTGTCGTTTGGAGGCCTACGATTTCCTCTACACCTATCCTGAGCTACAGTTTCGTAGCCATTAGAAATGGCTATTTGCCGTGCCAAGTTCCGGGACTCCTCTCTCTGCTCTCTTCCCGTGCACACGTTGGTTGCTGTTCGAAACATGTTTCTTATAAGCGCCCTTTTCGAGTGAGAGGGGTGAGAGGAGAGGTAATGAACCAAGATGTTTTTACTACTTGGCTTTCGGTACCACTTTGTAATGTAGCCATTTTCTGATAGGTGAATTTGTACGTTCAAAAATGGAAGCCATTTTTCTTTCGGCTTTTCTCGGNTCTCAAGCAGCGTTTTATAGCTGTACTTATATCATTTGAGATGAAGGGTAGGATAAACGGGACCCTTCTATCGCTAGAGTTGTCGTTTGGAGGCCTACGATTTCCTCTACACCTATCCTGAGCTACAGTTTCGTAGCCATTAGAAATGGCTATTTGCCGTGCCAAGTTCCGGGACTCCTCTCTCTGCTCTCTTCCCGTGCACACGTTGGTTGCTGTTCGAAACATGTTTCTTATAAGCGCCCTTTTCGTTTTTTTTGGGTGAGAGGAGAGGTAATGAACCAAGATGTTTTTACTACTTGGCTTTCGGTACCACTTTGTAATGTAGCCAT
>UYYA01005652.1:0-14007 GCA_900624975.1 Angiostrongylus costaricensis | reverse complement strand
TGACATTGTACCTGTAAGAGTTAAGCAATATTCTGTAGTTTTGTTGTATGATAACACCTCACTGGCTTAAGCATTGTCTTCACATTCCTCACTACTAGTACGGTAGCTAATTACGGTATGCCATTCGCGCTAACAACCATCTGGTCCCATTGGTACCCGCGCTACCATATGCTCTTCACCTCTATAGGTCAAATTGTACTTTTATATGAAAGCTCTCTCTCTCATATTAACACAATAGCTAATACAACTACTCTCCTACTTTAAGGTATCCTTTTACTGATTGTCTTACGCTTCTTTGGTAAACCTGTTATTAACGCGCCACTTATACTGTTTTTANTCTTCACATTCCTCACTACTAGTACGGTAGCTAATTACGGTATGCCATTCGCGCTAACAACCATCTGGTCCCATTGGTACCCGCGCTACCATATGCTCTTCACCTCTATAGGTCAAATTGTACTTTTATATGAAAGCTCTCTCTCTCATATTAACACAATAGCTAATACAACTACTCTCCTACTTTAAGGTATCCTTTTACTGATTGTCTTACGCTTCTTTGGTAAACCTGTTATTAACGCGCCACTTATACTGTTTTTATTATCTTCTTTTTGTTATTATTATAATATTGGTATAAACGGTTTAATTACCCAAGTTTGAGATTTACGCTGTGAAGACAACAACCACAAGACCCGCGTGGCGAAGAACGAGCAAATACAATTCGTCCAAGCTAGCAGATCAACACCGGGTGGAACTGCACTCAAAGGAGCAAATCAACCGCCAAACTCTCACGTGGAACCCTAGTCGTTGGTTCATTGGGCAATTATAGCCTACAGATCAATTGTAGTACCCTAAAACTACGATACCTATTTCTTGACTCTCAATTCACAGCGTCTCAGACGTCAAAGGGTAAATACCTATATTGCAGAACCATCAAATAATAAGGATCACAAAACAGATCCACTTTCGAGAGTCAAGCAGAGACAACAACTAGTCGATAGTCCGTACACTATCTAATATTTACTACAACCTAATATTCTCACCACTGAACTACTACTACTAAGTAGTGAGCGGCTCAACGGTCACTACCACGCAAGTGCATCCATCGCAGCTGCCACTATATTCCTCTACTATTACTTCTCTATCGTTACTATTATGTACTCGGTGTGGTTTTATGTAATAAAGGTTTGATTACCCAAGTTTGAGGCTATTAGATCAACTACAACAACTAAAAGACCCGCGTGGCTAATATTTTACATCAATCTGAACCGCTACACTTCGCCGCTAACAATTTCGTTACATCCTATGCGTGCCTAGTGGGGTACTTTGTCATAGTTTTCGTTTGCATCCAGGTGTTCTTTGATAAGGATACACAAAGGTCTGCCCGTGCCATTGGCAAAAGATCTATAGAACTAGCTGAGAAACAACCGAAACGAAGGAACCGCATGGTGTGGTGGTGAACGCATTACCTCCCGGAAAGCATTATAGCGCGTTCGTTCCCCACCGCAGACACCTGCGGTCCGGAGTTTTGTAAATATCTCAGCATCGTTAAAGTTATATTTCGCAATATATACCCCACTGTTAGAAAGAGTAGGCAGTAAATAACAAGTTAAGAATGGTTATCAGCGTTAGTGGTAATTGTAGCTTTTCCAGCAGTCATTCTTTATTTATTTTTAGCCCATATCGAATAATTATGTTAGATGCTTAATATTATAAAGGCTAGTAAAAAAGGAAACTATACAAGTATACTCTACTCTTAAGTATACTCTACAAGTTCTTCGCGAAGATTATCCTCTCGCGCATATCAAGGACATTGGATGAGAGGAAACCAGTCGAGCAAGCAGGATTTCGAAAAGGGTTTTGCTGTACGGACTACATCCAAACCGTATCCAGGGTCATTGAGGTTTTTCGGGAATACTTGCAATCCAGTCAGCACTCGTCGACCAAGGAGTGGACCTGTCCTTCATGAGTACCCTGTCCGACCGTTATCGGAGTACTGTGCTACGAAAATACATCCTCTCCATCCACCTCTTACAATACCCATAGGAAAAGGGGTTCGACAGGGTGATACAATATCGCCAAAGCTGCTCAGTGCCGCACTGCAGTGGATAATGAAGTCACTCGATTGGGACGAGGAAGGCATACGTATTGATGGAAAATTCCTATCAAACCTTCGTTTTGTCGACGACATTGTCATCTCCTCAAGAAGTACTAACAAAGCAGGAGTGATGATCAACAAGCTCAACGAAGCGAGGAAAAAGATCGGACTTCGCATTAATCGAAAGAAGACCCAGTTCATGAAAAACCCATGGTGCGAAGGCGAAAAAATGACTTGGATGGCTTTCTCATTGCAGAGACCACCTCATACGTTTAAATTGGGCGATCAATGAACATGGAAAACAACATGAAGGAGGAAATAGATAGAAGAAGGAGAGCAGCTTCAACCGCATTCAAGCCTTTCAAGGAAGCCACCGACCAACTGAATGACCCGAAAATCCGCGCTCCTCTTTTCGATTCTACGGTCTTCCCAGCGCTCTGTTATGCTGCAAAGACGTGAAGTGATACTTCATCTACGTCAAGAATGCTTCGAACTATTCACAGAGCGCTTGAGCGATGTCTTCTGAAATATAACCGGCACTCTCAATATGTAGTCGGAATGCGAAGCTCTGACCTTCGAAATCTGTCACATCTTCGAGATTCAGGAGAATATACATCGACAGCGAAACTCAGATGGGCTGGTCACATAATGAGAAGAACAGGCGACCGATGAACGAAAAGAATAGTAGAGTGGACTCCAAGAGAGTGCAAACATTTCCTAGGACGACCACCTACACATTGGGCGGACGTGTTCGTAAACAAAGTTAAACAGCTTTACACGCAGCTGCAGTTGTCTTACAGATCACGGTATGAGACTCGCAAGGGCTACCATGCTCGAACAAGACCACCACCATGGACTACGATTGCGAGAGAAAGGAGCGAATGGCATATGTGCTAGGTTCGCACAGCTCTTGAAGACGGACCGTCCAAGTATTCAAGTAAGTAAGTAAAGAAAGGAAGCCGTTAAACATTTTCCGCTTGGAGGGTGTTTAACCATGGAGGAAGATTACAGACTATTTTAACTTATTATTTACTGCCTACTATTTTTAATGGTATGGTATGTTGCGAAGTATAACTTCAATGATGCTGAGATATTTGCAACTCTGCACCGCACGTGTATGCACTGGGGAACAAACGCGTTATTACACTTTACGGGAGCTAACGCGCTCACCAACTCACCATGTGGAACTTTCGTTCCGCCTGTTTCTGTGCTAGTTTTATCGATCAGTGCCATAAGCAAGCACCTGTCAGCGGGATTGATCTGGCGAGCCCAAGTCGGCAATGGACCCAGTTAAGTTGAGGCTATATTTATAACCACAATCAAAATTGACAGCTTGTCTCAGCCTCAGCTTAACTGGATTCATTGACGATTTAGGCTCGCTAGATTAATCCCGCTGGCTGATGCTTGCTGATGGCACTGATCGATAGAACTAGCTGAGAGATAGGCGAAACGAAAGGCCCGTATGGTATGGTGGTGAACGCGTTAGTCCCCGGAAAGGCTAATAACACGTTCGTTCCCCACTGAAGACACCTGCGATCCGATGTTTTGCAAACATCTCAGCATCATTGAAGTCATACTACGGGCTATTGTGGAAAACGGAATGGAAGCCAATGGTGCATAGGATAAGATGAAGGAAACACCTACTAGTTCTTAAATAAAACAGCAAATAAGGAAAAGATCGATATCGTAACGTCTTAAATGCTTAGCTTGGAAACGTACAAAAATAGGTGTTTCAGAAAGCTGCTTTTTCAGAAATATTGTGCTAGATAAGTTTTCTCGTTCATTTTTAATCGTTTCTTCTTCACATTTTCTCTGCCATCATTCCTCTTCTTTCTTCCTCACTATTTAATTTCACCGCCTCGTTATCGTGACCCTAGATCGTCGTAATTTCTACTAAGGATCTTCGTGAAAGTCCTTGGTGATCAACGTTGATCTGCCCATTGTACCCCACACATTCCGTTGTGCTCAAATGTCTGGAGAAGCTGTCGGCTTTATAACTTATAACAAATGACCAACACATCTGCTCTCCGACATGCTGGAGTAAATGGTGGTAATATTTCGGCATGTTCTAGAATAGTCTTTCATGAATTCTGAGAGGTATAAGGCGTTTATTTATCCTCCAATAACCGTACCATTTTAAAGTGAAAGCATAAATTTTGCTACAAAGGAGGCACTACGAGGCTTATTCTACTATAATAATCATTTTTAGACTTCACGATGCATATTTGCTTTTGTCTTTTTTTGCGACGATGGTTTTCTATTTTTGAAGTGAATTGGCAAATCCTATACGGCTATTTCCGATGTCATAGATGTTACAGTACTGTTACAGTACTTTCTTGATAAGCTTGCACGAGGTTGATAAATATATTTATTTTCGGCTAACGTTTCGACGTCTTCGTCTTCCTCAGAGCCGGTGATCCGAGTCGATGGTCCATGCTTGTTGTTCGCCTCGACGTTGCCTCTTCGCTTTCGTGTCGAGCCAGATCTTCCTCAGTGAGCCATCTTCTCGAATGAAGCATCTTCACTCAGTGATGCCCTTTTATACACGATGCTGATGGTGGATATATAATGACATTGTCCGGTGGTAACAACTTGTATTTCTTCCGAACATACATCATTGCGCACATCGTGCAGAGGTCGGTGTGTTATCAGCTAGCACAAAGCGTAGTAACACGAAGGCGAAGACGCAACGTCGAGGCGAACAACAAGCATGGACCATCGACTCGGATCACCGGCTCTGAGGAAGACGAAGACCTCGAAATGTTAGCCGAAAATAAAAATATATTTATCAACCTCGTGCAAGCCTATCAAGAAAGAATACGAATCATAACAGCTTGAAATAAAAGTAAAAACCACTTCTACAAATCGACAGAAACCTCACCAACATTTACGGTATCAGTTCCCAGAACTCCTTCGACGACTCCGGATCCGTATTCGGTTCTCGATGGTTTTCCACTTTTTGCAAAAGTGCTCGATGACTTTGGAACAAACTTTCGCTTCATTGCGCACGAGGAACTTAATACAAACACTGATTTTTTGGTCCTTGCTACATTTCCGGAAATTCCCACTTCGGATTTGTGCTAAGTAAGACCAGGAGACGGTAAAGTAATCCTTCGTATTTTTGTTGAGCAAACGCGAGGTGTTATTATTCTTTATTCACGAATAAGCTGACGTTTCAGCGGATTTCGCCTTCCTCAGAGCCTGGAAAGCTCAAGTTGATAGCAATCTACTCGGCCAGACGCCTCCATAACCAAACAAAGAAACTAAACCAAGATTTCAATCACATTCAACACAGCTTTACACACTCACCGCTTTCTATGAGGTTTCCACTAAGTATGTCACGTAGAGACCAACCGCACAGAAATCACATGGAAGCATAATGTGCCCTTCTCATCAGAATAGCAGTCTTATATACTGCCCTATATCATGCGTGATAATGAGGCATTCTTCCCCGCGATTCATTTTTGGATTTCTGGAATTAATCCAGAATGCCTCGAGAGTTTTTCGCGCCTGTGTTCTTGATTCGCGTGCGAGGATTGTGACACATACTTCAAAGTTGTCCCCGTTATGTCTCTGGGTCCTATGCGTGCCTAGCGGGGTATTTGGTCTGTTTGCCGGCTAGGTGTTCTTTTATGCGGACACAGAGAGGTCTGCCCGTTTCGCCAATGTATTCGTCACCGCACGTCTTACAGGAGATCAGATAAACTATACCCGAGCTCATGCAATCACCGTCTCTACCACTGGGGCAAATTATGCAATTTTGAGTTGCACATAGACGGTCATGTAAGCGGTTGCGAACCAGCTGGCGCTTAAGATTACTCGGTGGTATTTTAACTACGTCTACCGAATTCTCTAAACCTGCCCTTCTTAAGCAGCGTTTTATAGCTGTATTTATATCATTTGAGATGAAGGGTAGGATAAACGGGACCCTTCTATAGCTAGATTTGTCGTTTGGAGGCCTACGATTTCCTCTACACCTATTCTGAGCTACAGTTTCGCAGCCATTAGAAATGGCTATTCGCCGTGCCAAGTTCCGGGACTCCTCTCTCTGCTCTCTTTCCGTGCACACGTTGGTTGCTGTTCGAAACATGTTCCTTATAAGCGTCCTTTTCGTGTGAGAGGGGTGAGAGGAGAAGTAATGAACCAAGATGTTTTTACTACTTGGCTTTCGGTACCACTTTGTAATGTAGTCATTTTCTGACAGGTGAATGTGTACGTTCAAAAATGGAAGCCATTTTTCTTTCGGCTTTTCTCGGGTGAATTTGATATACTCTGACTATATAAGACTGCTATTCTGATGGGAGGGTCACATTATGCTTCCATGTGATTTCTGTGCGGTTGGTCTCTACGTGACATACTTAGTGGAAACCTCATAGAAAGCGGTGAGTGTGTAAAGCTGTGTTGAATGTAGTTGAAATCTTGGTTTAGAGTTTCTTTGTTTGGTTATGGAGGCGTCTGGATGAGTAGATTGCTATCAACTTGACCTTTCCAGGCTCTGAGGAAGGCGAAATCCGCTGAAACGTCAGCTTATTCGTGAATAAAGGATAATAACACCTCGCGTTTGCTCAACAAAAATACGACGAAGAATTACTTGATCAATGCCGAGGTTAATAGAAAGTCGGTCGTGGGAGGTAAAGTAATCGTTTATCAAAAATCACATAATCGATAGTCAACAAAGACAATTTCGCAGTCGAAAATCAAAATGTTCAACTTTTACTTACTGCCTACTATCTATTTTTCATGGCAGAGCGTTATGTGCAATACACACACAATGATGCCGGGATGTAAGCAGAACTCGGGATTCCAGACTTCAAACGGTTGATTAAACTTTCCTGTGGTTCACGTGACATTCACTGCCTTGGCTGCGGCCCTGACTTTGCCTTTCTCTCAGATAGTCTTTTACCCTAATGGTACTATGAGTGATCACCCGACAAAGGGAATAGTCACGGCTCCACAAATCGCTATTAAACCCAGTTGAGCTGAGGCTGCAGTCATAATCACAATATTCGGCTTTTATTTGCAGCCCATTATTTTTGTGAGCCTCGGTGATACAGTGAATAACACATGAGCCCACAGAAAAGGTAATCGCGGTTTCGAAGCTCAATTGCGGCTCCGAGTTTAGCTCTTATCTCAGCACCATTGTAGTTGAATTTCATTGTTCATTGAAAATCTGGGAAAAATTCAAAACCCTTCATTTCCTATGCTCGAAAAACGGCTAATAGAACCACACACCAGAGAAAATTCTTGAAATAAATTCGTTTCAAATTTTGGAAAGTTTTTAGACGAAGAAAGTCACAAACGATGGTATTACCGGTGCTTCTTTTCACGAGTTCGCAGCAGAACTTACGCTCTTTGATTCAGTCTACGGGTGAGCTAGAACCTGGTAAGTCGTACTAGCACTTTAATCTCAAGCAAAATTCTAGATGATCCTCATCAAGCACTCACTCGTAAGCATTTCCCGGAATCCAAAAATTGACCAATCCAGTGTCAAACATGACGGCGAAAGGCTGATTAGGTGTGCCTATCGTGATGTTGCCGACATACTCGTAATCTTCACAGTCAAATGTCTTAAAGAAATTTGAACTCAACGGCTGGAGGGAATAGAAGACTCAATTTGACCTTTCCAGGCTCTGAAGAAGGCGAAACCGCCGAAACGTCAGCAATTGTGTTCTAATAAATTCTATATTAACAACCTCGTGTCTGCTTATTGATGAAAAACATTGAATTATCAATTAATGCCGAGGTTAACAGAAAGTCGGTCATGGGAATAGAAGACGTTAAATATATACCATGATAATAATGATCAAAGTGGTGTTGGTAAGACATTTGAGAGAGAAAAAAAAGTAAGAAAATGGAACTAATGAAGTAAACTGAAACAGTCTTCGGTTAATGCCGCAGAAACACTAGATGGAGAAAGAAGAATTTTTCGTTGCCGTTTGTGAAACAACAGCAAGGTTTGATGAGCGCAAGGGGTTACGACGTTCCACGTAGGCGGCATACTCGCCGCCTCTTTCGATCATTTGTATCTAGAAGAAACGACGGTATTGCAGTGGTAAACTCTCCAAAAATAAGTATTTCTTACCTTTCTTGGCTTCCGCCAAATTAGAGAATGCTGAAAAACGGCTGCAGTAGCTGCTCCGACTGCGAGAAAAACCACTAGGTGCATCTTAAGCAATAAAATGACTTTTTTATTTGAAATCCATCTGGGATAGCGAGCGTTTGAAATTCAAATCCAAAAAATTCAGATCCTATTTCAATTACCACAACTTATGAAGGCGATGGAAAAGTGCTTTTGATATCAGTTAGAATGCCAGGAACCACGAATGCTACTATTAATTAAAATCTTATCGCTAACGCCTTTTATAGGCGATCAACTGGCATCATTCAATGGATCCCCTAGATAACATGTTTATGACCAAAAGTACGTTCTCGGTTGTACTTGACTTTGTTCGTTAGAACTTATGACAAAATTTTGATTGAAAACAACGTGGTTAATTGCAAGAACAAGTACAATTCGTAAAGAGAATAATTAACGGAGAACGGCTGTAGTTTTTTAAAGTTAATCTTTGTATAGGTACACCTGAGCTCATACTGAGCTACCGTCCTCAGATCCATTTAGTGCTCTCCTCTCAATCATTTCTTTACACTGCAAGCGTCCTCCATGAAATTTGCCAGGCTCATGTGTGAGATCAGACTGCAACTTTAAGAAGTGCCACTTCATACCAACATCATGAATATTGGTTGAAGGTTGTTTTTCCCAGCATCGTGAGATACCTGTGCATTTTCAGTATTCCCCATAAAAAAAGGAACGTTCCCTATGTTCTCATGCACTTGCTTGCACTTATGCACTGTAAAAACCAGTGGCTGGCTAAGAGCTTTGTAATTTGTTCAAATATTCACATGTGGTGACAAAAACACTCCCACGCCAACAGCCTCCGTCTTCACGAGCCATCAAGATGTCGCAAACAGCCATTTCTATCTATCTTTCCTTCCGGTGGCACTTTCCGTTTTCTCTCCTCAGTTGAGTTGTGTTCTATATCTTATTTGTTTCTCGTACTACTTCATCAATATGTTACAGAAGTAAACGCTGAAGTAACAATAACGTAAATCCGCGTGGCAGATGCAGCCAGATACATGGAACCGACTTATCATTGTGTGAAACTTCGTACAATGGAGCAAATCAGGTTACAAGATTCTTGATTAGCAGCTGAGGTCATGGGCTCGTTTGGAAACATAGCCTGCTAATCTATTGCAGAGCATTGTCACTGCACTCTTGAATTTCATGGCTCTGATTTACAGCTCCTTAAACGTCCAAGGGTAATACCTGTTGACTACGAAACTCAGTCGAACTCACGCCACAAATTTGTTTTCTAGTATCAGGTAATACAATTCACACAGGAATGACTGTTCGAGTGACTGATCACTATTCTACCAAACTTATTATTCAACCACTGAATCGCAACAGATTGCGTTGTGTCGGTCAATACAATATTTGATCGACCGGCCATATCCACTGCAAAATTTTTTTTGCACGGGTACATCAAAAAAACACCTGAGGGTTTAGTTACTCAAACTTTAGGTACGGTGTGGCTGCAACGCATTGCATAAAATCGATTAATATCGCAGCAGCTTAACAATTCGTTTACTCCAGTTTGTCTCGATCACGATAAGGTCCTAAATGTCAGCTATAGTTAATCCACAAAAACCTATTGCTTCTATGTATCGAAGCCAAATATGCAATTAAACAGACTGACTGTGAGCGGATATTGTGGTTGATATCCGTGAGACATTACATTGCTAGATCATTCATCACTGACTGCATCATCAACAGTTTCATCCTTGTCCAATTAACCTTCCACAAACTATAATTTTCTATATGATTGAGCTGACACGAGGTTGGTATAAAACTTGCATTTGACTAACGTTCCGGTGGGTTCCTTTGCCTATCTCAGAACCGCGTGAATCCGAGCCGATGGTCCAAATTGGTCGTTGCTGCTAAGCGGTGTTCGTTCTCGCATCGCATCGAATCCAATACACTAAGCACCGTTCCTGTTGAGAACATCACGCGGCGGTGGCCTTCTATACAGGACTGGTGTTGATCAGTTCCGATCTCTAATTTGATCTTCGTTTTGAAGGGCAATGCATCCTGCAGGAGGCAGTAGTTCATGTGTTAAACGTGGCGTGGCAACCGATATCTTGCCTTGATGATACCCTAAGGAGCCGAAACGTTAGCCGACTAGGAGCTTTATATTAACCTCTTGCCACCTCAATGAACTCGAAAATTTATTGGGTATTGTTACCGAGGTATAATGAAAATTGGTTTTTATTATATAAAGAAGTAGTTGAGGAGATTGACAAAGAGATTGGTAGCAACAATAAATATTTTTCTCTGCACTTGAATGGACGAAGTCGGTTTTTAAGATACCGATCTTTTCAAACTTTTTGACAAGAAGCATCACAGGTCTCAGGGAATTTGCTCTCCACATTTCCACATTTCCACCTTCATCACAAGCGCTATAGATGGAAAGTCGCTCGATGTTCGATGTTTCAGCATGTAAAGTCCTCGTTAACTCGTCTTTTCTGTAAGGTTATTACCTCATCAACTTATAAGACCACCGATTTATGGAGAAACTGCTGGGATTTATAAAATAGCAGGATCGATCACTACGTAAAACATGTAAGAACGGTTTTTGTTCTGTGATTAAGTGTTAGACAATTGATCATAATGGCGCGGGTAGCGCTGTGGCAGATATTCCGCTAAGTGCGCTCTAAACCCTGGACCGATTCTGCACCGATCTAAACAAGCCTCTAATCCATCCGGGGTCCGCAAATTGGAACCACGGTTATCTCATTCTCCTCTTTGGCTCCTCTTCTCTCACTTATGAATTACATGGCCTTGTTGTCAATGTCTTGAACTGTCGTAATTTTCGGTCACAGTGTTCACGGAAGTCTTTACTGCTCATTGAGGGTCTTCATGTTGTTCATTGTTGAACGTGAAGCCCAAACGCTAAGGGAACCTAACCTGTCGTCTTCACAACCTACCAGAGGTATGCCACCCATTACCGACATCGTAAATGATGGCATTATTTTAAAACACACTGAAAAAGTTGCATGAATTCCTCTAATGTGAAAATGCCTTTAATCAATTTCTTAGAAGCCTTTTTCATATCACCCATTTCCGGTTGGAAAACGTAGCGACACTCGAATCGGGAGATGCAAGAAGTTTAATTTTCAACTGGTCACCGTATTACTTGAAACTGTGAATATGAACTTTCATCGTACAATAGGCTTCATGAGGAACTAGAAAAATCCGGATATTCTACGAGAATAATGTTTTTGCACTTAATAATGGTAATTCTTTACTTTTGAAGTGAATGTGCAAATCTTATACAGCTATTACCGATGTCGTATATGTTGCAGAACTGACAGATGAACGGATCGCCGAGAATCCATGCCGGTCCGAAACCCCCAAATTCAAGCTAAAAGCGGCGAATAAGCACTTGTTGACTCTTACCTAAACCTTAAAGAGAATACGCTCTTGACTCCGAAGTGCAAAACAACTTAGAAAGAAGTGGTTTCCAAAAATTCGAAAGACGATATAAACAACCCTCAGCGGGTCACAAAATAAACGTAATACAACGAAACCTACGCTAACAATTTTCGCCGATTGTAATGTCAAAGGGGTTTGGTGTCGTATTTACCAAACTGAATTTTTAAAATTGAAGCAAAAAAAATTCTAGAGATTTGTACATTAGTTCCAGCAGCTTCAGCCAGACCGTCGACAGTAGGCTTTAGCCCACTGAAAGACGAAGTTCCGGTATCGGAAATAAGTTCGTAACTCTGAGAATTCCTGTAGGAACCCAATCCAATGGCATTCATCTGCGAAAATCTGTATTATAGAGAGGTTACAAGAATTCCGATGAGATTTGCGTGTTGCACCACAACTAGCCTTAAAAAGATAATAAGTAGCAAATGACAGAAGCTGGTGCGCGATCACCGGTCCGTAGTTCACAGTGTCAACTGCTCCTCAAATGAATAAACCACCGGGCGCTCCCTCAAGGCTCCTCGATGCTCTATCCAAACGGTCAACAGCGGCTAATCAAGCGATCTTTGAAAGCTTTAATTATTAAGCAAAACGAACATCGTTTATAAAATTTTTTTTGCTAGCACTGTCTCACCTTGATCAATCAATAGCATTGATGACGGCTGGCACAACGTCATCCACGGCAATCGTAGTGAAGGCAAGACGGAGGATTCCATACGTGCGAACCTGCAACGAGAAGCTTTGATGCGACTATCAAGATCCTTAACAGTTGAGGGTTTTTCTAAGTTCGCTGAAATTTGTTGATAAATGTAGGGCTATGACGAAAGTGGTATTCGGAACCACCAGTTGCTGTTCCATGCTTCCACCAAACTAAAAATGCATGACACGTCGAGGTATCAAACACATTTATTGACAAGAATTTCGCTAACTTTAACTGTTTCAGTTCTGAAAAGGCCTTCGGCGAATGCGACTTCTCATTGGATTATCTAGGCTCTTTCGCTCTTCACAATTGTACTCCATGAGAATAGTATAAACCTTTCCTTCAGATCACATGAGGAACTGAAAGTGTTTGTTGGCCTTTCTTACTACGGCTACTTTTAAGAATTAACTCGCCAAGAGATGCAAAACACCGCGACTATTTTTATTCTGGCAGAGTAATCTAAAACGCGTAAAACTCTTGAGACTTTTGGATAGACTCCAAAAATCCACAGTTGAACCGCAAGAGGTGTGCCTTCTGATCACAGGAAGCTTCTTATTAGACGAATTAAAATTTATGCACTATGTTTCATCTTCTAGGGTTACAAAAGTGTTTGGCCGAGTAGATGCATTTCAACTAGTCCTTTACAGGTTCCGAAAAGGCGAAAACACCAAAACGTCAGTTGTAATGAATGAATTAACGCATGTATGCTGTAGTAACAAACTTTCGTTTGAAACGCTGAGATATTTGCAAAACTCCGGACCACAGGTGTATGCAGTGGGGAACGAACACGCTCTCTTGCCCGTACCGGGGAGCAGCGCACTTCACCACTATACCATCCGGGTCCTTCGCCTTGCCTGTCTCTCAGCTAGTTCTATCGATCTTTTTTGCCATCAGCAATCACCCGTCAACGAGATCGATCTGGGAAGCCCAAATCGGCATTGAACCCAGTTAAACTGAGGCTTAGCTACAATCACAATAGTTCCCAGGATCGACTTTCTCTTAACCTCGGCATTGGAATATGAATGTGTCGTTTTCTTGTTCAGCAATCGCGAGGTTTTCAAACAGCATACATTTACCTCCATAGGAAAACAATACGATACAACACTAGCTGACGTTTCGGCAGTTCCTCAGAGCCTGGAAGGGCATGCTGATATACAATCTACTAGGCCAAACGCTTCAATAACACTTACAAAAAGACGAAAAGCTCTTTGGTAATTACACGATCAACAGCTTCTCGAAAAACCCACCGCTTTTTTGTGACTTCCAATGAGGAAGTTTGGAACAGTTGATTATAGTCGCATGTGGTTGACGACTGCAACATCCCACATAAAAAATCGATGCGAACATACGGGATCAGGTCGCGTATAACCTCCGGGCATTCATCCCTGCTATTCATTGTAGGGTTTTTGGCATTTATCTAAAAAGCCTCAAGGAATTTTCGCCCTGGTGTTTTAGACTCCTGTGCAAGGGTATTGACTTTTACTTCAAAATCGTCTCCCCTATGCTTTTGTATCCCATGCGTGCCTAGTGGGGTGCTCCGTCTTAGTTTTCGTTTGCCATCTAGGTGTTCTTTTATACGGATACACATAGGTCTGCCCGTTTCGCCAATATATTCATCTCCGCAATTGTTACACGAGATCAGGTATATCGTACCTGAACTCATGCAAT
>UYYA01005650.1:0-14042 GCA_900624975.1 Angiostrongylus costaricensis | reverse complement strand
CAGACATAAAGAAAACCAAAAAGCCTTATGGAGCAGCCGAACCCACATGCAGAACCACCACGCATGATTCTAGAGAACGAATCGAATGAAGGAATTGTTGTGATCAAAACAATACGTGAAATGTTGGCCGATGTAAAAACGAAAGCAAAAATTGAAATAGAGAAATTACCTGTATAATAAACAAAAGGCTCGAATTCGGCATTCGTGAAATGTTCATGGGAGGATCCGAGTTTTGCTCGTGTTCGGAGATGAGTTTGCCGTCGATAACATCATTATTGTCCACTGCCGGATTCCACACTCGTGTTTTCTTCGTTACCGTACTCTCCATACCGGTTTGGTTGTCTCACTAATTACTGAAACACCAAGAACACCCGGTAACTGAAAGCTTATAAACAGATGCATCGATGGTGACGATGGCGACAACGGCTTGAATACTATTTCGATAATTTGTATAAGTAATTGTTTAAAAAAACTATTCAGTTTAATCGATCTAGCTATGTGTTCCCTTAAACTGCGCAATCACCGCCTTAACCAGACGAAGATAGAGCGAGAAAAGCACAAAGAATCACTGCAATGACAGGTTTGCCCTTTCGGCGAAACTCTTTGTTTCCCGACGTGGAACAGCTGAAACAGATATTAAAAGAAAGGAGAGGAAGGCAGGAAAAACACCCATTTATTTCAGCGTGTGTTAGAAAATCAAGAGAGTTGCAGTCAACGTTAAGAACTTTTTGGGATACGTAGCCTCTACCACTATTGTAAAACAATGGAGTGAAACTTCATCAAGTTATTGCTCTTCAATATTCATTTGACAACACACCGTCACCTTAATTATGAAGTCAAACCGTAGTCCTTTAATATCATTAAGCTCCGAATAAGTTGAGAGGAGACAACTGTAGACTTCAGTCGTCACCATCGACCATTAGAGCTATCTACAATGTCTATATGTAATAATTTACAAAAAGATAACATTTTTCTTATGAAGCCCTTTATTTGTTGTTTTGGCGAGAAGGCATTAATGGATAACTTGTTGGCTCTTTGGGCGTGGAGTTTGCTCTTCTGTCTATTTTCCTTGTAATTTTTGAAAAACACACAAAATAGCGTAGGATACAATCACTACGCAATATAAAGTCACACTAATCCATAAAAATGATAGCGTCCAAGTGTACAAAAGTACATGCAAGACGAAGCACAGACACAGTACCCACCCTCTGAACGCACCTACGTCTCATGCTAAAGGAAGCATATTTATAATCATTTTTAGCCCACATTTCTATATGAGCATACAGCATGTAGCTTTAAGATCCCTGTCACTGAAGTCACAAACTTTGTTTTAGAACCAGATTGTCACTGTAATCTATCACAAAATTAAATCCGTCATTCAGCTTTTTAAGGTCTAGATGGTGAACTGTCGAAATGTGACGAATTTCTGTATGATACGTGATGCTGATGAATATCAGGGTTTAGTAGGTGAAATATGGTAAGCGACATCAGGAGCGGTTGCGCCATTAAGATCGCCTTTGCAGGAAAGGATGCCACCCGCTGCGTTTTGCAGGTTATAAGCGGTACTGATCGTTTGCATATGAAATGAGCATTTACGTATCCCGCAACAATATTAACAGGCAGTGCCGCATACATTAAACACCTACTGCCAGATATTTACACCTTTGAATTGGTGTACGGTAGCGGTGGCAATAAAAATAGGTACATCGTAGAGATAGGAGATATGTTGCAGTTACGATGATAAACACTTTATCCGCAGATAGAAATAAAAGGAGATAATACAAGCAATGATACTATTAGTATTCCACTATTGTGAAATTTATATCTTCCAATAATGATTTTTTAGCTCGACTCAGTAATCGTCCAAAAAATTCTGGATTTGGGTTAGATTGTTGTTGTTTATTGTGAGTCGGTGGTACGAAATTTAACAGGGTGGTAAATGAAAGCTGGAATGTAAATAGCGCGAAGTGCAGGCAAGGGCGCTGTTCGTTAGCTCGATGGAAGCTTGAACCAACAAGTACACCAGTGCGAGCTGCTGATGTCTAGGTATCGCGTCGCTATCGTAATGGATTCGTTAGCATATGAAATGAGTTCTGTCCTAGAACTAGTATTCTCCACTTGTCTGGATATATCTTGACACATCGCAGGATTATTAGCATGCACAGATTGGTCTACGGTAGTCGGTCGGTTACTAATGTGCCGTGAGCAAATGGGTTGAAGCAAATTAAGCAGCGAGACCTACCGCGTACCGTAGTCCTATTCTAATCAGCAACATGATTAGTTATCAATGCCCATGAGGTATTATCTGGATTCACTTCCTTAAGAAGGCAAATTCACGAGTTCTTTTAAATCAAAAATTTTGAAAACAAAATAAAATGAAAGAAAAGGCAAAAAGCGCAGTAAATTGCAAGGAATCACCTTAACGCTTTCGAATATTCAGCTGAGAAAAATTTATTGTAGAAAAATCTAATATGGGAGAGTTTGCAAGGAGTTAAAAGTGGGTAAACGTAAAAGCGCTAATCTATGGGCTACTAATTACCCGGGTTTTGTTAGTGTTAGAATTAGGTTCACATTGGGTATACAGTTGTATAAAGTTATCAAATATTGTTTATGAATGTGGTACGGGTTGCCAACGTTGTGTCTAAACGTTCTGCTGATACCGTAGTCGATATCAGCTTGCGTAATCTTGTCACACCTTCGTCGTGAATTACTGTACAATAACACAAAGCGAACTTAATGAGTGGTACAGGTGTGTTAGACGAAGGGGTCAAATCATTCAGAAAGTAAATCTCCCATGAAAGCTCACTACTGAAGCTTTATTTTTTTTGACTTATCAACGTACTTTCATAAGACTTTAAAGAGCTATGAAAATGTCGAAACACTCCAAAATATCAAGGAAAGCTATACTGAATATCGCGTATTATATACGCGATAGCTCATGGACTCTGAAACAAATTACTCATCCATACTTAATGGGTTTTTCCAAACTGTTTTGAGATCTGGAAATTTGCTGATGCAGGTGTTCAACTCTCTAACTTCCTTCTGGCACTACTCCTTTTTCTATGCAGTAATAGACGAAATAATTCTACGATTAAGCCGTGCAGATTGGGAAGGAAGCCTTCAGTGTAAAAAGACATCTTGTCGTTTGTAATTAGGAAAATGCTAAGACCATTCCATGACCTTCAACGCCGTGTAAATATTCCAGGGAGATGACGTAATGTGGCGGTGGGTGACAGGCTTGCCATTGGAAGGTCTATGGTCAACAATCATATAGTATCAAAATAGTAAAAAACAATCGAACAACTTTCTCTAATACGACTCTGGAAGACCTCAGCACCAAAACCATAGATGATGTGATAACAACTAAGATGACGCTGAGATATTTGCAAAACTCCGGAGCGCAGCTGTCTGCGGTGGGGAGCAAACGCGCTATTGTCCTTTCCGGGGAGAACTAGTTGAGAAACAGGCGAAACGAAGGACCCGCATGGTGTGTTGGTGAATGCGTTACTCACCGGAAAGAACAATAACGCGTTTGTTCCCCACCGCAGACACCTGCGGTCCGGAGTTTTGCAGATATCTCAGCATCATCTTAGTTGTATTTCACATGATCAAAATTGCCGTAAAGAATTAAAGTAGGCAGCAAATAAAAAGATTAAGATGTGATAATAGTTTTGTGAAAACTATTAATANCCGGAAAGAACAATAACGCGTTTGTTCCCCACCGCAGACACCTGCGGTCCGGAGTTTTGCAGATATCTCAGCATCATCTTAGTTATATTTCACATGATCAAAATTGCCGTAAAGAATTAAAGTAGGCAGCAAATAAAAAGATTAAGATGTGATAACAGTTTTGTGAAAACTATTAATAAAGATCTACTCTTCCCTTTTCACTTCGACTTTCAACGGAATGGTGAAAAATCGTTGGAAAGTTACATGGAAACCTTTATCAACGGGAATGAGAACGTTTCGAAAGCAAGAGTAAGTGGTCATTACAGTAAACCATTCATGGTAACTCCATCTTAAGTAACAATCCCACATCTAAAATAACTTTTCTCATTCTTGAATGTACATGTGTGTAATAAAAATAGTGGGGCACATTTAACGAAAAAAAGCCCAATAAGAGGCAAACTCTACCAGAAAAATTTGCTGAGATTATGGAAACTCGGATATCGAACAGCGGGATATCAAACAAGAGTAGGTCTCTTATTTGTCCAGACATTGTCCTTTTTAACGATAGAAATATAGCAAAGGAGTTTCTGTGTGTTAACTATCTACATAAAACTTTTACCAAAAAAGGTCTCCAAGACATATCAACTGATTACCTCGCCGAAAAGAACTTTAATTAGCAGAGAACAAGAAAATTGGCTTCATATAGACTACCTTTTAACGTAGACTGTCGTACAGGAAGTTTTCATCCGCACTCAGATGAGGTAACGAAAGTCCAAATTGACGACGACACTCAACGAGATGGATTATGGTTGAAAAAAATTTTTATTTCTTCCAGCGAACAAGACTATAATGAAATAGAATGAAAAAGAACGTGGCGGCGTCGTTCATAGAAAATTGACGTCGATGTTCGAATGTTATGAGATGAACGAGATTGTATCATTCGTCGTCCGGTATTTGATTAAATTCGCCCCCTTAATGGATGCCGCCATAGCGTATGTCAAAGGCCCACCGCACTTCCCCGAGGGAATGAGGGAGAAGAATAGCATTGTGAGTCGTGTAGAACCGTTAGATATCGGGTGAATAGCAGAATACTGGATTAGAAAGAAAGCACAACTTAATGACTTACTGATTTTCATCAGTAGAATCTCTAGCGAAAGAAAAACGAAAATAACTAATGGGAGAGAATGGAGTGCCATCATCCAAAAGGAAAACCAGGTCCGAGATACGATGTTGTTAATTGCGGTTGGATAACTGCATAATTAAACAAATGGCTTAGAATCGAAACAAATATTACAAAATTTCTCGATTGGGGTGAGCTTCTTCGTCAACCCACGTGAACAACATGCGGGTCATCCCTCACATAATAAAACAGTGACTAGTGCTTAAACAAAGTAGCGCTTATTTATATAGTAAATCTTCAGTAATACTATAGATAGTTTGCCGAATTGGATAGGCACCATCTTGTAAAAAATGTCCATGTTCCGAAGAAGGACCAGTTGCTGATACTTCAGCTGTAAAACCACATCAACAGCATCAACTGTTACCAATCTCGTTTCGGCTCAACAAGGGTTGTTCGTTAGAATTACATATGTTAATTAGTAATGCCGACGTTTATAGAAAGTCGTCTTTTGAGTTAATTAATACAGAAATNTAGAATCGAAACAAATATTACAAAATTTCTCGATTGGGGTGAGCTTCTTCGTCAACCCACGTGAACAACATACGGGTCATCCCTCACATAATAAAACAGTGAGTAGTGCTTAAACAAAGTAGCTCTTATTTATATAGTAAATCTTCAGTAATACTATAGATAGTTTGCCAAATTGGATAGGCACCATCTTGTAAAAAATGTCCATGTTCTGAAGAAGGACCAGTTGCTGATACTTTAGCTGTAAAACCACATCAACAGCAACAACTGTTACCAATCTCGTTTCAGCTCAACAAGAGTTGTTCGTTAGAATTACATATGTTAATTAGTAATGCCGACGTTTATAGAAAGTCGTCTTTTGAGTTAATTAATACAGAAATGAAGCCTAATAGAGCTTCAAAGAAACTATGCAGTCCCGAGATGCTGTGATGAGTGACGAATAGCTTTTCTTAAGGTTCCTTGCATTTTAGAAGCGAATAGAAGACACAACTTGAGCTAATACTTTATGAATATGCAGATAAACAATGGACATAAGAGAACAAGAGTTGCGATTTATGACTGAATTCTGCTGAGTTGTTCGTTTCCTTTTGTGATGAAATGACTTCACATGGACGCATAGGAATTGCTAACTAAATGACGCCGCGTTCCTGATTGGGGGAAATTAAACTAGCATTTAAATAAAACAGAATTTTTAGGTGAAAGAAAAAATCTTTAAGGTAGCAGATAACGTTTTCAGAAAAACGTGGAATCGAAGGTCTTCGATCGGAAGAAGTTACAAGCTGCCTAATTGAAAGAATTCAGAGCTTTGCTGAGGTATAGTGGCCATAAGGCATTATCGGATATGAATCGACTGGTATTGGTTTGATGTTGACAAATTGCCCCAATTGGGATAGATATACGATAGAATGGCGGATAGGCTGAAAGCGCCTGACGCATCATAAAAGCATCAAATTACTTCTCCATCCCACATATGGCAAGTTATATACCAAACTTACGAAATTTTACCCACGCGGAGAAGTTTTCCAACCAATTCTTCTAAAAACAGATGTTTCTGAGAAAAGCTTTGAACGAATGAACACGAAGAATTCGTATAACGGCTGCTACTTGCATATGGATGAAACACTACGGAAATATGACATCATTACAATCTTACAGATGCAAAAAATAAGCAACTTGTCTAGCTAGAACATTCACAGGATGTAGAATGCATGTATATCTTGGACATCATTGACGAAATGGGCAACTGTGAGATGTCTTGACGTGTGACATCTCGTATGAGGCCGCTGGTCGACGGCTCGAATTCGGCTGCGTGTGTTGAGTGTCAGAAGAAGTGAACGACTTGTCAATCTACACAGCCCTGATGCCACCAACAACATTTCAGCACATGGAGTTCCATCGAAATTGTGTACAGTGAAATTAGTGAAAAAATAGTAAAAAAAAAATGGAAAAATGCAAAATGATCAGTTTTCCCATAACTGCTAGGCGATTTCCAGTAGAATGGAGATCGGATGGCTCATTTTATTCTCTTCTTGGTGACTTTATTTTTTTCCACAACCACTCTGTGAGCGATAGAAATGAGCTCTGAATAGCGATCGCTATCATTCTATCTTAGCCATCAAATGTCCACTATTTTTGTTAGAACTTGAAAGATATATTACATACAACGCAACGGTAGCTGACGTTTCGGCAGTATCGCCTTCTTCAGAGCCTGGAAGGGTACACTAATATGTAACATATGATCTAGCCCCGTATTGCAGAGTTGATTTTTGATGTGGAGTAGTGCAGTCACCAACCATATGAGACTTTAAGCGGCTGGTCTTCCTCGGTGGAAGGCAGGTAGAAAACGATGGTTTTTCGAGAATTCGGTGATCGTGTAATTATTCTTCAGATTTTCATCTTTCTGTTTGCGTTGTTGAAGCCTTTGACTTAGAAAATTTACGTGTCAGCTTACACTTCCAGGCTCTGAAGAAGACGATACTGCCGAAACGTCAGCTACCGCTGTTTTATACGCGTTATATTTGTGAAGAAGTAAACGTGTGCTGAATAACAACCTCGCGATTGCCTTAAAAAAGAGAACGACAGATTTATAATCCAATGCCGAGATTAATAGAAAGTAGATCTTAAAAGATATATTGATTAGAAGCAGAAGTTGAATCGGATTCTGTTATTGAAGAAACTTTTTTAAATCGGCTCTTCAATTCAATTTCTCAATCACTGTGTGTTCTGAACATCTAGTGAATGACGGCTGAGTTCAATATTTAAACTGAGTTGAGTTTAACCTTGGTTTTCATGTCGCTCAGCAATCTGTTTCATGATATTGTGGATAACAAATGTAAAATTACGTCTGCAGAACATGAATTAAGTTAGAAAACAGAAGAAGCTATTTTTTCCTACCCTCGGAGTCGTAAATTCATTTCTTCAACTGTGAAGCTCTTATGAACCGATAACAAACACACTGACAAATTAGTAAAAAGTGGTGTCAGTGGAAAAGAAAAAAGGTAAGAGACGGTAGGAACAACTGTGCGTAATAGAATTTTAAAGAAACAGATACAAAACGACAGGCAAGTCCTTTTCGACTGTCTACTTCATAGCTATGAGGCTTTGGGAGCTCTTACTTGCGGCAGAACCAAAACAGTTTCTTTCATAACATTATTTTTCTTTGAGAAGTTTTCGTTATTGCAAAATTAATTGATACCACGATTGTAGGTTAACCAAAGTGCTGGNTTCCTACCCTCGGAGTCGTAAATTCATTTCTTCAACTGTGAAGCTCTTATGAACCGATAACAAACACACTGACAAATTAGTAAAAAGTGGTGTCAGCGGAAAAGAAAAAAAGGTAAGAGACGGTAGGAACAACTGTGCGTAATAAAATTTTAAAGAAACAGATACAAAACGACAGACAAGTCCTTTTCGACTGTCTACTTCATAACTATGAGGCTTTGGGAGCTCTTACTTGCGGCAGATCCAAAACAGTTTCCTTCATAACATTATTTTTCTTTGAGAAGTTTTCGTTATTGCAAAATTAATTGATACCACGATTGTAGGTTAACCAAAGTGCTGGAAATCTATTTTGAATGTTGATAAATACTTTGTTTGACCGACAAAAACCCATCCTCAGTGATAAGAAGTATCGTGATCCGGAATCGTCTAAAGAATGCTGTTGACTTGACTTGCTGTTAACTTCTTAACAATTTATTTTTTGCCCACTCTTTTTTAAAACATTATTATGATTATATTATGTTATATATGTTAGTATTATGTGAAATACAACCTCAAGGATTCTGGGATATGAGCAAAACCCGGAACCTCAGTTGCTCTTCGAACCCGCTAATACCCTCACTTAACGTGCTACCCACCCCACTAAGCAAAGCCCTATATTTGCTTTGCTCACAGGACTGTGTGTTTTTAAAGGTAATGGCGGGTTCGAAGTCTAGCTAAGGTTTCGAGTTTTGCTCATAGTTCAGCATACTTGCGATTGCATTTTACCGTTATTTATTACTTTAACGGATATAAAAGCCTGTGCAGTTGCAGTGTGAATCCAAAAAATCATTAGAAAACGCTGTCCATTCCCCTATTGTGAATGTTTTTGATTTTCAGGTGCACGAAGTGTTGAAGTGGAACGATTTGCTCTTCGTCGACGGTTTCGAGACAAAACGATGGATATAAGCAGCGTGAGAAACGGGCGATATTTGTGTTCATCGCATTTGTCAGACTTATCGTTTTTTCTACATAAGCACAAATTACCCAACAAAACATTTTCCATTTTAGCTGCCCAGAAATAGGTGACTGAAAAGACACAAATGTAGTTATTAAAAGTGGAAGCAGATAACAAAGGCGTACGAAAAGTTTTAGCCGATGGGTGTGTCTCATAGCGGATAGCGTCCTCGAGCACAGTACTTGGGTGTTGCGGGAACCAGGCAGATGGGTTCGCTATTGACCAACACTGCGGGAGATTCGCAAGACGACGGCCCGTTGACGATGAAATGTGGCAGAATGTGCTGTAAAGAGGACGAGAAGACCGGTATGAACAGTTCTAACTGCATTTCGAACATACCATAAGCGTTAATTCCCCCCACAAAGCGCGATGATGAAAGATTGAAAGTGCTAATGACATGACCAAATATCTAATAATGAGAGTTCTTAGATTTTTATCATAAATTTTTTATCCCAGGAACGAATAATTAATCCTTGATTTCAAAGTTTCTAAATGAATTTATTTGAAATCAGATCAGCCTCATGTTTCACTATCTCCATTTTCCAACAAACATAATAATATATAACTAACGCAACATACAGAGGCAAATGGCTTGAAGAAGATAGTGTAGCCGTTCAGAGAGGTGCCTATCAGATGCTGAGCTCCTCCATCTGAAGTTTCTTATAACGAGTAATCTTCTAGTGAAAATTTTCGTTTTTTTCTTTTTTTGACCTTTTAAAATTCTTTTTCGCAAGGATATGAAAAATAAAGGATAAAGCTCTTAGCGTTGTTCAATCCCTGAGGGTTGCGCCATGCATTCGACTNCGTTCAGAGAGGTGCCTATCAGATGCTGAGCTCCTCCATCTGAAGTTTCTTATAACGAGTAATCTTCTAGTGAAAATTTTCGTTTTTTCTTTTTTTGACTTTTTAAAATTCTTTTTCGCAAGGATATAAAAAATAAAGGATAAAGCTCTTAGCGTTGTTCAATCCCTGAGGGTTGCGCCATGCATTCGACTTCATTAAGCATCGTTTAGAGGTGACTGAATGCATATCCGGCCTTTACAATGACTGGCGTTGGGCTACTGATGTATCGAGCTAGTTCTGGTATCCTCTCAGACAAGTCTGGTACCAATTTGCCGACCCCGGAGGGATGGAAAGGCATGGTGGGACATGGGCGCGGGGATCGATTCCACGTGTGTGTTGCAGGGCGTCTCCGACCACTGCGCAACATGCGCCCATGAACATCTATACATAAAGATATGCGCTACGCATACTTACCCGAAAATTGATCCATAAGCAAAAATATTCGTGGAAATGATTGAAACAAGGACATTATCCCAACCTCGTGGCCTGAGGGAACTTCGTGGCCATGCAGGTTTTCTATGGTAAAAACATACTGTGGCATAAGAGAAATGGAACCGCTAGAAGATACGTATGAACATCACGTAGATTCACATGGTTTACCAGAAAAACACTTATCATTTGGAAAAATGTTTTTACTTTGCTGTTAGCTGCATTGACGTCGAATGACTGGGGATNGTACCAATTTGCCGACCCCGGAGGGATGGAAAGGCATGGTGGGACATGGGCGCGGGGATCGATTCCACGTGTGTTTTGCAGGGCGTCTTCGACCACTGCGCAACATGCGCCCATGAACATCTATACATAAAGATATGCGCTACGCATACTTACACGAAAATTGATCCATAAGCAAAAATATTCGTGGAAATAATTGATTGAAACAAGGACATTATCCCAACCTCGTGGCCTGAGGGAACTTCGTGGCCATGCAGGTTTTCTATGGTAAAAACATACTGTGGCATAAGAGAAATGGAACCGCTAAAGATACGTATGAAGATCACGTAGATTCACATGGTTTACCAGAAAAACACATATCATTTGGAAAAATGTTTTTACTTTGCTGTTAGCTGCATTGACGTCGAATGACTGGGGATTTATTTTTGAAGTGTATACCATGTATGTGTTGTAATTATAATAATTAAATGTTTACGTCCATGTCGTGTTCGAAAACATTGATAGGTCAAGGGCGTAAGTGCTCCGCCTCTTATGCAGCAGCTAAACTTCCAACTTTCCCACAAACGTAACCATATTAGGTTTACTAGATCTCCTAATCCCTCGCATTCAGCAGAGCTCGCAGAATAATGCCTGATGTTATCTTTACAAAAATAACCGCTCCGTCCTGAAAGTATTCTACTCTTAAATGAGCTGTAGTAGCCTTCTGTCCACATGGGCTAACTAATTCCCGTGCTGATTATCTAGGAGTGCATGACCTAAGAAGGTAATCTCAACATTCCAGTGAAAACCACGTTATACCACCACTTATCATATCTATGAGGAATAAAAGAAGACAGGTGTTCAATCGACAGCCTAATCAACAGTCCAATGGAACCACCTTTTTGGAAGACTTCCGTGACAAGAAGATCAAGTGAGCTATATATCTATGTACTTCGTAGTAACAAAACTTTTATCAATTTTTTTCGTGTAACATACTTTTTATGGCCAAATAAACACTTTGTCTCTGTCATTAACGGAAAAAGTTTGCACTGAGTAGTTATCTTAAAAATCGACTCAGTTCGTTTAGGACTAATCAAAAAATCCAAGGTTTTCAAAATTGGTAGTTGCTGAAGGAATAAGTTTTCACAAAAGCAATGTGGTAGAAACTCTTCAGCGCATGTGTGGATGATATGAATGGGATCGTTATCATCGGCCGGCTTACTTCGTATAACGGCGCATCAAAGAGCCCGCGGAAACGACACAACCTCTTCTGTCGGTCCATGGCCTTCTAATAAGAATTAATGATGCGTTTATACGAATTCTCGCTTACAAGTCTGTTTGCCAGCAGTATGGCCTCGTCTGGCTCGAAGAAACTTTGAGAAAAATAAAATAACAAAACAAAAGTGAAACGAAGAAGGTGAGAAAGGGGACGCAGAAGGAATAGAAACTCCGTATTAAAGGCTTCACTGAGATTTTTACCAAAAGCAATTTACAGAGGCTTCATGCTAAGGGAACAAAGAATTCCTTCAGATAAAATCTGGAAACTCAAGCTGTTTATAAAATAAGCATCTTGTTAGGTGAGAGATTGATTTCATTCTAGAACTGCTTTTCACATGCAATTCCTTGTGTCATAAATCACCTTATGAGCGATTAACGGTAGCTCAGACTTGGTAAATTAATTGGACTACAAGAATTAAAGAATCCCCTACTTGTTTAAAACATTCTGTGATTTATTGGCCAAAAGTATGCAACTCATAGCTCCTTCCTTTTCGTTTCATTATATCGGGCGTAGAGTTTTATTAATAAGACAGTTATGTACAAAATCAGTACAGTTATGCTAATAATTTATTCAACCTTAGGCACCTTTCGAGCGGCCTTATATTTATATGTAGTTAGCCTTTCTAACTGTATATAATTCTCGGGCATCAGCATGATGTTAGTGAATTTAGTTACTTCGGTAAGAGGGAACGCATGGTTGTTCGATGCTTTCGAGACGATATGAAAATGAGCAGCAAGCAGCAACAACAACAACAACAACAACAACAACAACAATAACAAAAGCAACAATAAAAATGGCACATTCAAATCGTCAACTAGTCATTTTCCTAGGACGTAATAGAAATGACTGCATATGGAGGGAGCACGGGCGTTGTCCGGTTGCATAGACCCAACGAACGCCGTCTTAAGTGGATAGGCACAGATGGCGCTTGGGCGTCTGCTAATCGCCACCTTGCTCCAATTACGTCGACAATGTTTTGCATGGAATGATTACAGGTTGCCAGATGATTTGCATAGTACTGGCTGATGATGAGTAGTACATCCATGCAGCCTTTGCGAACAGAACACCATATTTTTCATCAAAACACCTATGCACACCTTTAGTAACTAACACTTGCTCGACGACACCTCTAATCCGGTTGGCCAGTCGCAGTGGACGGCGCCTGATTTCACGTCTTTACTGATCTGCTAGTTTTTCAATAGTAGAAGATAATACTTGGATAATCAGGGGATTTGATGGGTCGAGTATGACCCACAGTTATAGAGAAGACTTTGATCCATTCCTCTATTTGGCATATCTGCCACTAGTTACTCTATGTTGTTATGGTTCGTCATCTAAACACATTGCTGTCAGTATTTGAAAGTGCTAATTTGAAGCTTATGTTGAGTCTGTATATGTATTTCGTGCACTCGCAATTCAGTGCGATAACTGTGACCCGTTGTGGCGACTCAAATTGGAACTATTGTCAATTATCAGTCAAGTCATCGGTCAGTGAAATGGTTGGAAAAAAATTTTTTTGTATGCTTTGAAGTGCAAAGTAGAGAATCTCCGGGTGAGCGCCCACCACAGTATGTGTGTTGAATAAGAAATCGATTTGCTATGGAAAACATAAGAAAACAATGTTAATTTTTTATTTGTTGCCTGCCATAATTTTTAACGACCTGATATTATGTGAAAAGCAATCGTTATGATGCTGAGATATTTAACAAATTGGACCGCAGGTGTGTGCGGTGGAGAACGAGCGAGTTATTACACTTTCCGGGGGCTAATGCGTTCACCACCACACCATGTGGATCCTTCGTTTCGCCTCTCTCAGCTAGTTTTCTATCTACCATACCATCAGCAATATCTAAGTATCATAATGGTTGTATTTCACGTTAAAAACAGTACTGTGTACTAAAATAAACCAGCCAAAAAGACTTACCTTCATGGAGGTCATAGTAACCACTGTGTCCCCTAAAAAATGACTCCTATAGAGGTCACGTCGTCGCGGAACTCTTAAATATGATGGTCCTATCAAGGGATAAAGAACAAGCACAAAGCTCTCAGCGTTAATCAACTCCTGAGGGATGCGCCATGCTTTCGACCTCATTAAGCATCGTTTGGAGGCGATTGAATGCATATCTGGCCTTTACAATGACTCTCTTTGCCCTACCCATGAATCGAGCCAGTGCTGCTATCCTCTCAAACAAGCCTGGTAGCAATTCGCCGACCCCGGATGGATAGAAGGCTTGGGG
>UYYA01005649.1:0-14045 GCA_900624975.1 Angiostrongylus costaricensis | reverse complement strand
ATTCGCCGAAACGTCAGCTTAATCGTGAACAAAGAATAGTAACACCTCGCGTTTGCTCAACAAAAATACGAAGAAAATCACTTGATCAATGCCGAGGTTAATAGAAAGTCGGTCGTGGCAGTATTCCTCTGAATTTCACAAAAATTATTTGCGAAAATACTCCACGTATTCAAATTTAATGACATTTGTGCTTACTTCAAGAAGCGAGTAGCGTAGTGGTACAAATTTTGCCCAATAAACACATGGCCATAGCTCAACTCCGCTCCAGACGAAGCACACCTCTGAAGTCAGGAAATTAGTACCGCACTTGTCTGGGAGGAACTCCTTTTAAGAAGGCCGGCGAATAACTGTGGTGAGAGCCTGCGAACACCGTAGAAAAGCTAAGACAGGATTTCAGGGCGAATAAACTTAAGCAACATTCAACGACGTTTATTAAGAGCAAAATGCTTAACTCTTCCGAATCATGCAAATGAAAGAGGGGATCCGGAGCTCCAATGGGTCAACGATCAAAAATTAAAGACGCTGCTCTACACGACAAATTGTCAAAGATGGGGTAGGCCGGGCAAGTAATTCGAATGAATGACATCATGTGTATAGGAGCCGTTATCGAATGAATTCCTCTGGGTGGCAAACGCACGGCAGGAAGACCACCAATGCGATCGTCAATGTTCTTAATAAACACACTAGAAGGAGTATATAAATGACACTCAACGAATCTCCAGAGCGAGCAAAACAAACTGAGCTGCTCTTGCAGGCGACATGGAAAAATGGAAGGTGTATTGGCGCCCGCTTGAGTCACACGACGATCGACAAGACGGCGGGTGACGCAGGTGACAATGCTGCAAACGACTTCCTCCAACCGATTTGCTTTTTAAACAGCTATCATCGGATGTACATGCTGGTGATTAACAACGTATTATCGAATTTCTTTTTTGGGTTGAAGACGGAAGTTGACCAAGCGAGGTGACGGAACCTCATATAAAGCCTACAATACAGATATTTCGTGGCGACATTTTTTCTCTACGAATTGAAATAAACATTTGATTTGAACAATTGAACTGCGTTGATCTTCATGCTTTTAGCATCATCCACGGCTATCAAGAAAAATGTGATGTGGTGTACACCTTCTAGGACGGCGTGGAGACCTGCATCAGTAAACGACTGTTCTGTTGTTGCCAGCAAAACACTGAGCAGTTCGTGGAATGTTGTTGTGGTCACAATGAAATTTTATCGCACCCTAGATTTCATCGCATCGTCTTTCAGTGACTGTTTTATTGTTTAAATGGTAGGTAGAAACTCCCCACTTATCACTAAATGGGCCGCCTCATCTGTTATTCAACCGATTCGTTTTCTGCTATCACGAATTAGCTTTGCTAGGGCGTTCTCAAGTCGCTAGCATAGGCAGTTACTGGATCTTATGAATCGAAGAAAGAATTTGCACCTTCTAACAAGGTTTCTATAAGAAAGGCATTGATTATTGGTAACGGCTGATCTTCTAGATAGGAATAGTTAACGTACATCAATGTGCTTAACCTTGCTTGGTGGATCAACGATAGTAATTTCGCAATTCGACACCTCAGATATTGGGATGGGCTCTGGCTGAAGGCATTAAGTGATTGGATGTCAAAAATTTTTTTTGAAAATTCGGCAACAATCTCGACCTTGTAAAGGTGCTTCTATACGATGTTGAGCAAGTTTTTTTTCATTCCCAAGGAGCCAACCCTCTGAAGACAACCACAATGGTGCTGAGATAATTGCGAAACCCATACCCCAGAGCAGATTCGTATACTTGATTACCCTTTCTGGGAGCTAACGTGTTACCTATGGCAGCACTGAGAACATTGATTTGCCTTTCCGTCAACTAGTTTTTTTTTCATAATAACGGTGCCATCAACAATCACACATCAATGGGAATGATCTGGATGCCATCGTTAGGGCATGAAACTGGCTGAGAGAAATGCAAACCAGGGGCCTCAATAGTGCAGTGGGTAACACGTGAGAACCCCGCAAAGGTAATCCCGGGTTCGAGTCTGGCCTGGGATGAGTTCTAAAAATATCTCTGGTTGTATGAAATGCTGAGATATTTGCAAAACTCCGGACCGCAGCTGTATGCAGTGGAGAATGAACACGCGCTGTTGTCCTTACCGGGGAGCAGCGCACTTCACCACTACACCATCCGGGTCCTTCGCTTTGCATGTATCTCAGCTAGTTTCCGGTCCACCCGATAATTAAACGTTATCGCGTACGAAANGAGATATTTGCAAAACTCCGGACCACAGGTGTATGCAGTGGGGAACGAACACGCACTGTTGTCCTTACCGCGGAGCAGCGCACTTCACCACTACACCATCCGGGTCCTTCGCTTTGCATGTATCTCAGCTAGTTTCCGGTCCACCCGATAATTAAACGTTATCGCGTACGAAATGGCGTCTTTGTTTCAGTATTTCAGATAGAACTAGCTGAGATACATGCAAAGCGAAGGACCCGGATGGTGTAGTGGTGAAGTGCGCTGCTCCCCGGTAAGGACAACAGCGCGTGTTCATTCTCCACTGCATACACCTGTGGTCCAGAGTTTTGCAAATATCTCAACATTTCATACGAGTTATAATTCGAAACATAACCTGCCATTAAGAAGAAAAAGGCAGTAAATAAAAGAGTTAAGATTGTGATTATCTCTGGTTGTGTTTCTCATAATACTCTGCAGAGAAAAAAAAATAGACAATAAATAAAAGTTATGCAGGGTGGTCTTTTTGATGACCTCTTTCCAATTTATTTAACACAGCTCAATGAAAAGATCCAGAGGTTGCTTGCAACCTATCGCCCGTAGTGGTTTACGCCTACTGTTTCAGATCGTTTCACGAGAGAGCAGAGTGGTAAGGTCCATGTTTCTATCTTACCGTAACCAACGTCATCCACTGGCTTAACTATGAAGCGCGAGTACTGTTTTTCATCTAACTTTGCTATGAAAATTATGATATACTCGCTGCCAGTTTCAATCTGCTGCTGGATACAGTTCATTTTATCCCAGTAAGAGAATAATTAGGGGACCAATACGCGAGGTGGACCACTGAGCAATTGCGGCTATTATTTCTGGCAAATAAATGTCTCTTTCCAATATTTCTGCTCCATCAGGATTGTATCGTGCTTGGGCTTTTGTTACACTCTTCTCCTCAACGGAAAAACAATCAGAACCAAAATAAAAAGAAAGGGAATCAATACTGAGGTTTCATAAGATAAAATGAATAATTTTGTTGCAGATCCGCGATCGTGAAGCAATTCAGAAGTCGTGTACGACGGCTGACGACTGACATTGGTAATAAGGGTTTATCAAAATTGACATACGGTGAGTGAGAGAGCATCTAGGTTAGATACTCACGGGTGAACTGACACGTGGCGAGAACTGGTAGGCTATAAAAGATTCTACAGAATTTGTCTACCATCTTTAATGCGATATCACCAAAGTTGTACATTCGAGCAGAAATGGCTGAGTATTAGTCGAAGTCGATTTATTTGCCCTTTTATGTTGACGATGCAGAAAGGCGACTACTGCACAATTTTTTCATATCGCATGATACTTTATCCCCCTAGTTGTTTAAAATCCATAAAATTCATAAAGTGCTTGCAGACATAAATGAACGAGAGCTCCGTCTGATCACTGCAATGACTGAAGATCTGCATCTGATTCTGCTCGAATGCCCGAACATTAACACACCGGCCGACGTCGCACAGCTTAACATGGCTCCAATACTGTTTCTGTTCAGAATCAGAGATCGTAAGGTGAATTAAAATGCTGGAGTACATCGTCAGTAAAAGTAGTGCTCAAGTAAAAAAAAACGATCGTATTCAATACTTCATACCATATTAAATTCTCAAAGGTTTTCTTAGATCCTGCTAAAACTTTTCAAAAAGACTGGTACTAAGGGTGGAAGGGCAATCGCTGGTGCTGATATTCTGAACCAACTTACTGCTGACCAGGTGATCAGGCATCCACTTCCTTTTCAAAAGCTTCCAAAAGGTCCTACTTTTAAGGTCGACATTATCATCGAAGAAAACGGTCTGCAAGAGGCTACAAGGAAAATCTTTAATTTCTTAGAGGCATATTGGCTAGCATTACATCCTACGACACCAATTCTCGAAGACGAATACCTCGAAGGAACCAAAGAGAATACGAAATCTGAAAAAACATAGAAGATTGAAAATAATTCAGTAAACTAGTATGTAGTCATAATATTTAAGCAAATTGTGTCACCACAACTGTTCCTTTCTTGTTAAACTCGCTTCGAGATAAAGTTTGTGAAAACGTGGTACTAAGCGCGTAGAAAAAACTACTCAAAGGTGCAGTATTGCACAATGGGAGTTCATTCTTTATTAAGACGCATTAGTTACTTTGATAGTTGATGGTCACCTGATAGCATAACGAAGGGTGGAAATACGAATCAAATTCATCATTTATGCCAAAATACTTGCTTATATACTTGGATGGCCCGTCTTCACTGGTTGTGTGGCCCCAGCATAATCATTGTTTTTCTCGCAGTTTTGCTAGTCTAACCACTGCGGTTCCCTGGAGTCCCGAGGTCAGCCTGGCCAAGGTTTGCCCCAGGTCGGTCGTCACCACCACAGGCAGTTGACGATTTTGTGGATCAGAGAGAGATTTGTCACCATGCGACCAGTTGCACACCAGGACGGTGGTGGTTCCTGGTATAGATTTACTCTTAGCTAGGCTTCTTAAAGGAAACGCGGACCTTTTTCAGTTTGGGAAACCCTGCCGGAGACGAATCCACCAACTGAACATCGCAGCCCGAAACTCAGGAACACCTCCTAGCCACGATGAAGTGGTAAACCGTTGGGAGGCATGTGAAAATAATGTCAGAAAATCCGGCACTTAACTTAGGACTAGTTATCATCACATTAAAACTGTTTCAGAACACTAGTTCAACAAGGTAATAAATACGTCAAAGTGAGCGAATTACAAACAAGGCAGAAAATAACGAGGCTGACTTCCTGGGTCCTTGTTTTTGATGAAAACCACATTCCGTTGGCTTTCGTTTCACCGATAGCATGCATTCAAGATTCGACTCAACAAATTTCCACAATGACATGCAAGAACTTTTTCCAACAGCTAACGTGATTAAAGGCTGACCTTCGACTCTTTCGCATGGTTGATACTAGTAAGTGAGAATCCAATCTCTAGGTATGGAGTTTTTTCATTCTTTACAGTCCATCGCCTCATCGAACCAGTGGGAATGCTGCTGGACGTCGAAGCGGAATTCACATACGGGAGACCATTCCGAAGGCAGGAGACCCGAATTAAGGTGTTCGAGATTTCCATCTAGTACTCTGTTAGTTAAGACAGCTGCAACATCAATTTATCAAAACTCACGTGCATAGGGCAAGCTCAGAGAGTATTAATGTTGAAAATATTAGGTTGCTTAGAAATAAACGAGCTTTTCAAAGTATTTATGGCTTTAATGAATTTTTTACCAATAAAATACCCTTTGTTCCTTGAAATGTTATAATTTTATATTCGTTCTGACTAGGCCTTTATATCTTGTCAAAGGTCAAATTTCTTTTTTACAAATTTTGAGCTTTGCAATTTTAGATGTCAAAAACGAATTTTCGTCGGATTTTCTTTTATGAGTTCAAACTCGGTCGTAGTGTAGCAGAGACGGCTCGAAGGCTCGAAGCAGTAATGAAGTATGGGGTGTAGGTACTCTTGGCGAATCAACACTGCGAACATGGTTCCGGAAATACCGATCTGGTGATTTCAACCTCGAAGATAAGGAAGGCCGCGAACGTCCCAGTGAACTTGACGACGACGAACTGAAGGCACCAGTTGAAGCAAACACTCGAACAAGTGTTCCAGAGTTTGCAGAACAGCTTGGCATAAGCACAGGAACAATTTGCACTCATTTATTTATGTGGTCCTATAAACTGATCTTCTTAAGCTGACGCGAGGTTGGTACAGATCTTCGTTGTCGTTGTCGTTGTCGTTGTTTTTTTTGATGTTATTGAACGATGGCTGACGTTTTGGCGACTTCGCCTTCCTCAGAGCCTGGACGTACTTTATGTTAGAATACTTTTTATTATTCGGTGGAAAAGAAGGTTAAAGTATTAGTGAAGATCAAACTTTCAAATAGACGCCATATTGAACAGAAAGGCCACTCACCGTGATGTTACGTGCGGGACTGGCCGACACGTAGTTCACGCGAGCAAGACACGCCCCGGGGTCAAAATATCATTTTGAAATAAGGCGCCAGGTCACGCGTGATAGTGAGGCATTCGTCCTTCCGGTTCATCTTTGGATTTTTGAAATTTATCCAAAACGCCTCAAGAGTTTTGCGCGTTGATGTTTTTGATTCCTGCGCTAGGATCCGCACATTCACTTCAAAATCATCGCCGTTGTGCATTTGTGCCCTATGCGTACATACGGTGAGTGGCCTTTCTGTTCAATATGGCGTCTATTTGAAAGTTTGATCTTCATTGATACTTTAACCTTCTTTTCCACCGAATAATAAAAAGTATTCTAACATAAAGTACGTCCAGACTCTGAGGAAGGCGAAGTCGCCGAAACGTCAGCCATCGTTCGATAACATCAAAAAAACAACGACAACGACAACGAAGATCTGTACCAACCTCGCGTCAGCTTAAGAAGATCAGTTTATAAGATCACATAAATAAATATATCAACTATCTATGCCGAGGTTCATAGAAAGTCGGTCTTTCGAATTTGCACTCACTTGAATCGCATAGGATAAGCAAAAAAGTGGGTGCCGCAAGAATTAAACGACAATCAAAAAATCGCCGTTTTGAAGTAACGTCCGCTCTTATTCTGCTTAACAAAAACGGCCCTTTTCTTCAACGAATTGCGACGTGCGACGAGAAGTGCCTTCTATACGACAACCGGCGACGTTCAGCTCAATGGTTGGATTACGATCAGACGCCACAGCACTTCTCATTGAGGACGGGCCGTTCAAGCATCAAGTAAGTAGTGTTCCACATGGTGGAGGTTCATACGAACGATTTTAATTAATTGGTAAGACCCACTCTTCATTAATACGTTTTGAACAAGAGAACCAGCTTCTACATCGCACAACTTTAATGTTAGTCCTGTGAGATCATTAAATCTTCCGTGGAGCCAGACTCTAGTGATCCACTACCAAAAACAACATATCGTTCAAGCAAACAAGCAATGGAAGCTGCTCCCTACTCTTGGTCAAAACGATAACACCATTGCTGTATCTTTTCATTCAACAGTATTCATTGTCATCTAGAAAAAAGATAATCTCGCAAGTGGCAGAGGGGTTAGGATGCTCCGTAATGTGCACTGGATCGGTCGCTGGTTCAATCGCGTGCTCTGGACTCACCAAGTCCCACTATCCATCCAGGGTGAACTAATTGCTACCCGATTTCTCTGCGAGGATAGAAACACTGACCCAATACGTTGGTGGGCCATCAGAAGTCACTGAAGGGCTAGATATGCATTCAATCACCTCTACGATAGTTGATGAAGACGAATACATGGCGCCTCTCCCAGGGATTGATCAACGTCGAATGCTCTATCCCCTACTCTATAAAAAAAGATCTTTCACGTCAAATCTCATGTAATCTTACTTCAGAAAATTATTTCATTGGGCCCTACATATGATGTCATTGACTGAACCTATATTTTCCTTAAATACCGACTCAACTATACGGTGGAAAAGAGTGTTCCCACTCAAACTCGTGTCGTGCTCTTCAATCAAGCTGGAACGAGAACTTATAGATACGAAACATCCTTAGGATAACTAACATTAACTAACATGTCGAAAAATGCCCCATAGAAGATAAAGAGCTGTTTCTCAAACAACTTCACAGGTGAGCTGAACACGGCAGCAATATATTTGAGAAATGAATGAACCTCAGACTCCGACTACGGGACAACTCACTTGTAATAAAATGCGATCTGTTGAAGAACTTTAAAGGAATTATACTGAAACATAAATTATAATTCTTTCCACTGCTGCCCAGCAAACACGAGGTGCTATTCCACTTCCCCACTCACGTAAAAAACAGAAGCTGAACAGAAGAAGAAAGAACAGAAGAATCTTCTTCTTTGCTGAACAGAAGTGGAAAGAATTGTTCAATCAATGCCGAGGTTAATAGAAAGTCAGACGTGGGAGTTACTATAAATTTATTTTAATAATATTTAATAATATAATATTTATATAATATTAATAATTAATTATAATACTTGTATTTAACATCAATAATTATAATAATACTATATAATTATAATATTATACATAAACATTACCTGGAACATTAGGAGAAACGACGTAATTCATGGCAACCAACAGAAGAAAGTATGGAAAAATAGCGTCTAGACCACCACGACCAAAATACTGTCCCATAGGTCTCGTTCGAGTGAGATGAAATCTTCGGTGGTGAGAAAGAACTGGTCATGGTGAGATTGCACTCAATTCCCTACAACTATTTAATCACCATTAAGAAAGCCAACCCAAGCTCTTCCCATAAAGTTTGTTCGAATCACAAAACGAGGACTTTGACAGTACCACAGTTATAGACAAACATTTTTTAGGAGCAGAAGGTCATCCAAGGTACAACTCAATGACGAATTATTTTCAAAGACGAGATGAGAAAAACAACAGATCAAAGATCCATAGAATCACAGATTATGAGAGAGAAGTGCGATCGAGAACATCGTCAGAACTGTCGAGCTTGGGGAACCTCTCATCACAAAAGGGATCTTCTTATGCTGCACGTTTGCACTTTGGATAAGCCCAATGCTTGAACAAACTGTATTTCAACCGAGTCCTGTCGTGTAGAGTGCACTCGAAAACTTCTCCACCAACAGAAATGGTATTACTCGCACAACCTCTTCTCCAAATGCACTCCGCTGTATAGTAAAGATGTCCAATTCCAACGAAAAGGCAACAAGTTGTTATAAGGTTCCTCCCAACATTTTGTCACTCAGAAAATATGGTTACTTTCCTTTCAAAAAACAGAAACAGATGGCATTTAGCGATTCTATTTGTAACCCCGTGAAGAACCGAGTTAGCCGAGTGGTCTCTAACCACGTTACCATTGTCCTGCCACTAAAACTCCGTTAACACTCCAACCCGTCACGTCGACGATCAAACACGTTACACAAGAAACTTTATTATGGAGTTTTCTGAAGTACAAACACCGAATATTAAGTTAAATTTGCAAAACAGAATCTCAGAATCCTGTCTTCTGTATCCAGAATCTATAGTAGTATGGCTGGTCGAATCACTAAAAGCTTTTGGCATTGATCCATACATAAAGGACACGCGATGAATTCGATTCCATCGAGTGTCGTAGAGGTGACAGAATGTATGTGTAGTCCAAGGAATGACCTCCAGAGCCTAACAAGCTATCAGGTCGGCTTGCCCATATCGCCTAGAAAAGTCGTAGCAATTTCACGACCACGGCTCGGATCAACGGCTATAATCGTTACAGCGCAACGAACTGCTTCAACGATTAACGTTGTATGGATAAAAAGAGAAGAGATATTCCTGGATCTGCACGACTTCTAAAACAATGTCGCGGGTCTCTTCAGGTGTGTGGGGACAATTTCGATTAAAGTATTCGAATCTGAGGGGCCGTGGTTACACACGACTTTGGTAATTTTACGTCAATAATTGTGTGGTCTGTTAACATTAGCGACGAGGCTGATAAACTAATGTCTTCCTCGTTTTGCAGTTTGGTTTTGTTGTTGCCATGCGTATTTTTGAAATCACTGCTCGTTGTTGTATTGAAGTGTGTGTCGAACATAAAAGAGCCAGAAGGTTAACAAATATGTCCTTCAAGTGTAGAATATTACTAAACGTATTGTTTTCAGGCGGTGAAATATGCCAAAGAAATTTGCAAATGAAAACCCGAAAGTCATAGCTGCTCGTGAGCGTAAAGCTGCTGCAAAAAAGGATGAGGAAACTAAGAAACAGAAGGTTAAACACTGCGTTCTACCCGCTTAGGTTCTTATTGGCTGTGTTTTCAGGCCCTGGAAGATGCTTATTGGGCTGACAATGATAAACTGGTGAATAGGAAACTCCAGAGGAAGGTAAGTCGCGGTTCTTTTTATTGTTGGTTTTTAGGCTATTCTGTACAGTTCATAGGACGAGGAAGAACGAAAGCGAGCAGAGACTTTAAAGCGTAAGGAAGAAATTCGCAGGCTTGCGGAGGAGGAAATGAATGGCCTTGCATCGAAGTCACCTAATGCCCAACCGCAGAAAGTTACGAGGTGATATATTGCTCTGGTCTTCTTTTGTCCATGGTGGGTATGTTATCCTTCGTTTTTAGAATTATTTTCTTTAGAGCCACCATTGAACAACGGAGAGACGGCGAACTGCGCTTACAGTTAGAAGAAGATAAGCGTTTGAAGTTAGCTGCTGAAAAGATTGAGGTGATCGTATCTTATATAGAAATGTTTCGTCCTAATACGGACGAATATTTCCCCAATTGTTGGTTGATAGGGGTTAGAGGCACGTTTAGCGCAGTGGTTAGAGGTGCCCTACAACACACGTGGAATCGATCCTCACACCCATGGCCCATCAAGCTTCCTATCCCTCCGGGATCGGCAAATTGGTACCAGACATGTCTGAGAGAGTAGCAGCACTGGCTCGATACATCGGTAGGCCACCGCAAGACATCGTAAAGGCCAGATATGCATTCATTCACTTCCAAACGATGCTTAATGAAGTCGAATGCATGGCGCATCCCCCAGGGATTGGTCAACGCCGAGAGCTTCATTTATCTCTTTTTTAAGTTTTTTTCATCTCTTTTTGTCATTTGATCTCGCACTTCTATTGGTTTCCTTCCTTACCACTTTATAGTGGAGAGTTGGAGCGCAACTGTTTGTTAATGTTTACAAACAAGTGTTTTTTTAAATGGAAAACGCTTTGTATGTAAGGTATTTTCTGAAACTTTTATTGCCCTAGTGAGTAAAAGAACATGTGAGCAGAGGGAGGAAGGGAGGAAGGGAGGAAGAGGGGAGTGGGAATAACACATCAAGATTTCAAGTGTGAAATCTGTCGGCGACGGCCTATGTTTTAACTTGAAAATAGGTACTATTATTTGTATACTAAGAGCTCAGGTGTTGTTAGTTTTGAAATTTCTTGAGTTTCTTAGTGGTAATCCAGCTCATTGCTTCTGTCGATTTCCCTTGTTCTCACTTTGGTCGGTTATAATTTTCAGGCTTTTCAATCTTAGTTTTGATAAGACTCTCCTTAATATTTCTGCCTTATATTATCGTCTTGAAGGTAGTTGATCATCTGGAAGAGAACTTGAATCAGTTGGAATTGGACAAGGAATCTGCAAGGACGGTATCCGACGCCATTCGAATACTGGGCGGCGACCGCGAGGACATCGACAATCATCCAGAGAAGCGAATGCGTGCTGCTTATCTCGTATGTTTCACTTATGTTATTTCTTGTGCACTATATTGTTTTCTTTTCTTTTGCTGTCTTTAATATCTGTGGATTTACCTAACAGTTCATTATTGTGATTAGCTTAAACGCATAGTTTTGTTTTATCTTGGTTCATAGATTTCTATATTTCACTCCTCTCAACTGTTTACCGCCTCATCGTGGATGGGAGTTGTTCCTGGGTGTCGGGCTGCGATGTGCAGTGGGGGTTCATCACCCTAGAAGGTATCCCAAGCGGAGAAGGAGTGCGGCGTTTCCATCAGAAAACTCAGCTAGTCGTAAACCAAAACCAGGATCCGTCACCCTCCTGGTATCAGACTAGTCGCATGGTGGCAAACCTCCCTCTGATCCACAACGGCAGCGACTGCCTATGGTGGTGACGACCTGGCCCAGACTTTAGGCAGGCTGACCTCGGGACTGGAGGGAAATAATGGCTAAGCCAGCAAAACTCCAAAAAAAATGGAGATTATGCTGGGTTCCGTACAGTCAGTGAGGACTACCCATCTAAGTATATTTCACTTCATTCTTTACCTGAGAACATTTTTGTCACATGTTATGAAAATTTTTTATCAGTGCATCACTTGTTCAGGCATTCGAGGAAACTAGGTTGCCACGTCTCAAAGAAGAACATCCGACCTATCGTCTCTCACAATTGAAGCAGTTACTCAAGAAAGAGTGGCAGAAATCTCCTGAGAATCCAATCAACGCCAAACTTATGGCTTTGGCTGCGAAATAGAAGGCGTGGGACGGCTACTAGTCTACTATCATTTTTGGAAATAAAATTTTTGGGTCATTGTGAATAGCACCGTATATACATATATATACATGTACTGTATATATTTTATATATATATATATATATATATATATATATATATATAGTTTCTAAGTCTATCTCGACTTTGATCCTAAGACAGCCTCCATAGGTCGTATTATGGGTCATCTCTAGGTCATTATATTACAAGACAAAGATGTGATGTGTGAAAACTTTCTTCATTAAAATATTTTTACTTTCCGGTATCTTTCAAATATTTGGGTAAGGATGTACCACTGTGATGCTTGACATGCCATCATTGCATTTCTTTCTTTCTAGTAAGGTTTCTTCGAAAATCGAGTTTCTTCGAATTATCATGATTGTGATGGCACTGATTTTTACGTTTTGAAGACATTATGAATCCTATAGACACATCTCTCAGATGGTGAAGGTGTACATTGGTAGAGAGTGCTCAGAGTATACATTGGATGAGCTTAACTCGCTTACCGTTCGAGATCTTGTTCAGAAAATTGCGAGACAAGATGCTGACCGTTCAGGTGTGGCTACTCATCTCTTTGTTTGATTTAGTACAACCTTCATCTATTTTTCAGTTCTTAGTCTTACTGGTCGATTTTTGCCCATGGACACGCGGCTGAGCTCACATAATATTCGGGACACTGACACGCTTCGTGTACTTCAAAGTGATGTTGGACCGAAAGTGAAGCAGGTGACTTTAAATGACTCCTCTTCCTTTTGTGGGTTGTTGTAAAATGAAAATCCCATAGTTTGCAGTACAATACTGGTTTAGTGACATCTGTGTACTAGTTTTGAGCGAGTTTTTTTTTCATTCACATATCCGCAGACATGTGACGACTCGATGCTAAAGGAGTGTGATCGATTATTTGACTATTTGCAAAAGGAAGAATCTGGATATGTAAGTTCTTAGTTCGTGTTTTGAATCAGTATTGGGCCGTCGTACTGTGTTCGTATTCATTAATATATTTTACTCAATATTTATCAGTTCGATCACCCCTCACCCAACGTTACGTTACCGCAGTAGGGTTGGATTTCTACTAGTTCCTTATGATACGCTCTGTTATAAAAAGTTTACGGCTTTTGAACTATTATATCTTATACACTACTAAGTTCTCTTTTAACAGCGTTCTTCAGATATCCCTTTAGATGCACATGCGTCTTATGGCAGAGGTTGTAGAGCCGGAATTCCTCTCGAAAATCATGAAACAATTTCCCGAACTTCGTAATGATCCGGTAGCTTGTCACGTTCTCCATGACTACTACATCTTCAAAGCCATGGTAACACTACCTGGTGGTGATGAGGAAGCGCTTGAGAAGGTAAAACTCCGTGTTTTAGTCGAAAGAAGAGTGCTAATAGTACCACAATGTTGCTGAGATATTTGCAAAACTCTGGACCGCAGGTGTCTATGGTGGGGAACGAACGCGCTATTATCCTTTCCGGGGAGTAACGCGTTCACCACCACACCATGCGGGTCCTTTGTTTCGCACGTCTCTCAGCAACATTGTGGTTGTATTTCGCTTAGTAACCTGCCATGAAAATTATAGAAGGCAGAAAACAAAACGTTAAAACATTGTGATTTCAACTACAGCCATAGCTTAACTGGGTTCTATGCCGATTTGCGCTCCCCAGATCAACCCCGCTGACGGGTGATTGCTGTGGCAAAAAGATCAATAGAAATAGCTGAGAGACGTGCGAAACAAAGGACCCGCATGGTGTGGTGGTGAACGCGTTACTCCCCGGAAAGGATAATAGCGCGTTCGTTCCCCACCATAGACACCTGCGGTCCAGAGTTTTGCAAATATCTCAGCAAC
>UYYA01005647.1:0-14111 GCA_900624975.1 Angiostrongylus costaricensis | reverse complement strand
AGTAAGCCTAAATCTTTATAACAGGTAGGCCCCATATTTGAAGCAGCCGTCTTACCGTAGCCAACTCTGGTAGCAATTTTCTGAACCCGGCAGGATGAGAAGCTTTGTAAACTGGGATACACATGCTATCGATCCCTGCTCCCTTGATCTACCAAGCTTTCCATACCTCCGGTGTCGGTAATCTAGTACCAGACTTGTTTGGAAGGATTGTTCCACTGGGTCGATACATCGATAGGCCACCACGTGTCATTGTGAAGGCTAGACATGCATTCAGTCTCCTCCAAGCGATTCTTAATGAAGTCGAATGCAGAAGGCATTCCTAAAGGATAGACCAACGCAGACAGCTTCATTTTTTATTTTTTATATATAATGTACGTATCTATATGGTAGTACTGTGGCGAGACTTATCGAGTTCCAGGACAGCGACAATTCCTACCATAGACCTTCTTACTTTGGCAAGATTTATTCCTGAATCGATAAGTGTATTTATAAACCTCGACATAAATAATCGATATGTCTACTTACACATTCTTATGAACTAATCTTGTTGAGCCAATACGAGGTTGGTATAGTTGTCGTTGATGTTGTTGTCGACGTCGCGGTTGTTAGCGTTGTTAGCCGATGGCTGACGTTTCGGCGATTTCGCCTTCCTCAGAGCCCCGCTGTTACGAGCGAATGTGTTGCAGTAATCGCTTGCCGTTGTTAGCGGTCTTCGTTTCCCTATTACCGTAATTGCCACTATTTTCGATTGTACAGTTGATTTATATAAAACATAAAACATTACGCGGCATTATACAATAAATTAATTTCAGGTGGCCGAAAGAAAAAAAGAGAAAGCAAGGAGACGTTGAATATGCTGCTAAGCAACTTCTCGAACTTGGGGATTTAACACCGAGTGCTGAGCTGTCGAATGTGAGTTATGAATAACGAATAGAGAGCTTTTCATTGTGCTTGAAACTTTAAAAGATGTTAGTCCGAAACATATATATATGTATATATATATATATATATATTNGCTGTCGAATGTGAGTTATGAATAACGAATAGAGAGCTTTTCATTGTGCTTGAAACTTTAAAAGATGTTAGTCCGAAACATATATATATGTATATATATATATATATATATATATATTACATGTATAGGCGCCACTGCGACACACACATGAAATGGATCTCCGCACTGATGGCCCACCAAGCCTTCCACCACTCCGTGGTCGGCAAATTGGTACCAGATTTGTCTGAGGGATAGCAGCACTGGCTCGATACAACGGTGGGCCACCGCAAGTTATTGTAATGGCCGGATATGCATTCAATCATCTCCAACGATAATTAATGAAGTCGGATGCATTGCGCATCCCTCAGGGTTCGATCAACGCCGATAGCTTTGTCCTTTACCTTTTGTATATATATATACATATATATATATATATATATATATATATATACGTATCTTTTCAGAACTGGGCTGCGAATANATCCGCAATCACAAACATATTCGCAGCCCAGTTCTGAAAAGATACGTATATATATATATATATATATATATATATATATATACGTATCTTTTCAGAACTGGGCTGCGAATATGTTTGTGATTGCGGATAGGAGAACTCAAAGTGCAATTGCTTATGTTGGTACCCTTGGACAAACGTAAGCCATTTGAGTGTTTTATTTGGATCGCCCACCTTCACTGGTTGTGCGAGCCACACCATAACTTCCTTTTTTCGGGGTTCTGCTGGTCAAGCCATTGTGGTTTCCTGGACTCCCGAGGTCAGCCTGGCAGTCGCCGGCCTTTGTGGATCAAAAGGAGATTTGCCACCATGCTACTATTTCGATAGCAGGACAGTGGAGGATCCTGGCATTGGTTTAGGGGCTTAGCTCTTAGCTGGGCTTCCTGATGGAAACATTGGACTCTGCCGTGGGGATGATCCCTCGCTGTAGATCGCAGCCCAATACTTAGCAACATCTCCCAGCCACAATGAGGCGATAAAGCGTTGGGGGGTTGAGTATTTATGAAATACAGTAGAAGGAGGTTATTAGAGAAATCGACACAAAAGAAGTCAAAAAGTGTAGATTTTTCGGTAATAAAAGCAAAGGCATCAAAATAACTGCTGTTTCAGATTCGGTTCGCGAATTTCTGCCGGTGACAATTTCTATCTAAATAATCTAGCTCAAATAAAACGGAAATCTATCCACGCATCAGATAGTGGATTTCATCGACTTCTACCAACAATAATGTTTAAGGATGATAAGGTTATGTTAAATTCCTTTGTTTATTCTGCAAATTAACTGTACTTATCGTCGATTTAGTACCGGATTTCTTCCGATGGCCCACCACCCACCTGATCTGCAAAGACACGCGACTGCCTGTGGTGAAAATATGAGAACACTATCCCAAGATTCCAAGGACAATCAATCCTGCCAAAATTCATTGCTGGTAATGAGGGATAAAAGTCATTAGGTGACACCAGAAACCACGTGCACATCGTGAGGCCTTGGTCGATGATGGATGCAAGACTATAAATGCAATGAACGAAGTTTAGGGGCCCTATGACTAAAACTGGGTCGTGTAAATAATAAATAAATAAATAAATAAATGTATATATATCAATGGAGTCAGGAAATCAACATGATGAACGGTTTAGCTCCAGAGCTGAGCAGAAGAAAACGACGAGCGGTTTGCAGAGGTTTCAAGAGCATTAAGGATGTAGTGAGGAGAAAAAGAACAGCCGACTCCGTGTCCACCTTTTCGGCTCAACGGTACTTCCTCCTCTAAGGTGTGCGTCAGAAACCTAATCGCAGCATAAGCAGGATGAAAGATCACTCAGCGTTGCTGGACGTGCAGTCGAAAGAACGATGCTAGGAGTATCCTGTTTCGCACAAATAAGGGATGGGATCCGAAACTACGACCTGCGTCAACGATCAGAAATCAAAGAGGCCGTTCCGTACACAAGCAATCGAACGAAGATAAGCTGGGCCGGAAACGTAATGCGCTTGAATGACAACCGATGGCCAACAGCCGTTATTAACTGGATTCCTCGGGATGTGAAACGCACTGAAGGAAGGCCACCGACCCGATGGTCCGAGTTCTTCACGAAAAGCCGCTTAGAAGAAAGATATGATGCTCAACAAGTCCCTATAGCGAGCAAAACCCACTGGACTCTTCTTGCACGCGACGGGGAAAAACGGAAGATTTCCCGGCGCTCGCTCGAGTCGCTCGACGATCAGCGGGACTAAAGGTGACAGGTGATATCAATGGGGTGTGTGTAGCGCAGTAGTTGGAAGCGCCCTGTAATACACATGGGCTCGATCCCCGCGTCCGTGTTCCGTCAAGCCTTCCATACCCTCTGAATCGGATCCAAAATGTGTCTGCGAAGATAGTAGCACTGGTTCGATACATTGGAAGACCACCATGAGTCATTGTAGAGACCAGATATGCAATGTTAACTCTTTAATTACTGCCTAGTACAATTTTTCACGGCAGAGTATTATTTGAGAAACAATCACAATGATGCTGTGATATTTGCAAAACTCAGGACCGCAAGTGTTATTACTCTTTCCAGGGCTAGCTCATTCACTACCACACCATGTGGCTCTTTCGCTTCGCCTTTCTCTCAGCCAGTTTTCTATCTACCAATGGCATTAGCAATCAGCTGTCAACGGGATTGATCTCGAGAGTAAAAATCGCCATTAAAGCCAGTTGATCTGATGGCACCGATAAACAGAAAACTAACTGAGAGGAAGGCGAAACGAAAAAGCCGCACGGTGTGGTGGTGAACGCGTTAACCCTAGAAAGCGTAATAGCGTGTTCGATTCTCACCGATATGTATTTAATCACCTCTAGCAATTCTTGATAAAGTCAAATATAAGCATATCCCTAAGGGATTGATCAATGCTAAACTCTTTATTTTTTATTCCTTTAAGATAAAAGTATGTAACCTGTAGACAACTAGGATCTCATTACTGGAGAGTACGAATTGGACAAGGTGGTTGAACAGTTTATATATCGACGCAGTCTTTGCTTCATCGCAGCATTGGTACAAACAAGTTTTATAAAGAAGACTTCTAAATTGTTTAAAATTTATCGACGCATAGTTTTCGAATGAGAGCTAGGACAAAACCAAATTGTTCAACTATTCACTCGAAATCAACAGTCTCTGTCGATGTTACCAGTTTTTTTTTAAATAAGATAGAAATGTTCTACTAGTTTCATTCATAAAACGTCTGAACATTACAGATTACTCTTGCTTACGCTGCTCCTGGTGGAGTTATGGAAATATCTAAATCTGGACCACGAACCATTTCCGTGATGATCCTGAACAAAATTGCCAATGTGTCCATTGACAAGGCCGTCGTTTATCCGATCGTATATCCTAAAGGAATAGACCATAATATGGCCTTTAAAGAAGGCGTGCCGTTTCTGGTAAGCTGTTCTGAGAGAATGATGAACAATACGACCATTTAGTTTGAATACTCCAGCTACATCACTAAGCATTCCACGGGCCCCTATTGGAGTGTTTTCTAATTTATACTAGCTGAAGAATTTAGAAAGGTAAAAAAGGATTGGTGGATAATAAAATGCTTAAAAGATAACGACGTTCGTCCTATACCCTTTAAATTGTTGGGTTACGTGGCGCTCACTTTGAGCTGTCAGCATGTTCAAAACTTACCTATATCGCTGAAAACAGTGAAAATGTTCTGTACCAAAAATTTTGAACCCTTTAATTTTGTTGGGCAAGTTATCGGTTTAAGACACCGATGGCTGAAAGTTTTTGTATTCCTGTAAAGATTCGGCTATTCACATTGTTCTCGGGCGGCGGGACAACTCTCCGTTCCAATTCCATAATAAAATTTGAATAATTTGAAAAATAATATATTGTTCTCAAACACTCAGCTGATCGGCTCATCTAAGAAATAACCATTTCTAAAAAAAGCGTTTGTTCGATTAACAAAGGCCAACGATCTAGAAAAGTCCCGGCTAGACTTCCTAGGGACTTCAAGGTAAAGAAACTGTCCAAAAGGTAATAAGCCATCGTCAGTACCTTGCACACTGCACGCTTTTGTCTGCGGCGTTTGACCATAAGACAAGCCGGTTGGAAGTGATCAAATCTTGATTTTCACAGCACATCAATGATACAAATCAAAGCAAGACGTCCACACAGGCTGTTTTTCGCTCCACATTTTTAACACACTAACATTCATCTAACTGGGTCTGGAGAACAAAGTGGGACCCAATAGAAATTTTTTTCTAAATTTGTTAATGGTGATTTCAACACCAGATAATGGAAAGGGTAGTAAACGTGAAAATAAAGTAGGAAATTTCTCAACATGAAATGGACATTAATATAGAAGCCATGTTGTTCGGTTTCCGTCCAGAATGCGTTTATTTCATGGAACTTCTTCTTTGAAGAAGAAGAAAAGCAATCGTCACACACCGGAATCACGTAATAACGTTAAACACAGGTTCCAACTCGACCAGAATTCATTTTCTTTAAATCTGTTACATAATCTCGGCATCACTTTCGTAGTCACCCACGGAGAAAATCAGGCTTCTTCTCTCTGAAGAACGAGTTCGGATTGAAAGCATGAACAAAACAAGAGCACCAGTGCCATCACAGCGGTATTCATTCGAGGAAGGTTTATACAGACATCGTTCTTGCAGCCCACATAATAAGATGTTCCAAAAATAATTCTATATTTGTGAAAAACTCTTACGTAGATGAAAAGCTACGTATTGCAAGTTTTCACAAAGATCCACGTCACGCGTACCGAAATGTTAAAAAGTTGGAGCACTTAAACAAAGAGGATTTTGTCATAAATTCTACAACACAGAGCTCAAGCAGACAACAGTTAGAATCATAGAAGTCCGTCGGAAATATGGTAAATATATGGTAAATCCTAATATGGTAAATAGGAATATGGTGGAATAATCCACTTGAAAACTACTGCTGCGATCTTTTATTGACAGTGTTAAAAAAAAGGTGAAAATATCAATACTTCCAGGACCATCTCAACAGGAATCGCGTTATACAGGCCACCAAGAACACAGTTGACGAGTCTGTTGCCATCGATGGTGAAGGTGAAAAATTCACATTTTTTAAATAAACCGACATTACATCACTGTTGCCATAAATAGCACTGTCTATTGTTAGATTCATTCATTACTTTAAACCGCGACAAAAATTGCACGAAACATCCCTTACTTTATTTTCAGGAGACCACTTGATAGCGATACATAAAGACGTAGGCAATAAATTTGATTACATTCCCATTGGACTATAGAAATAAATTCATATGTATCTAACTCTTCATTTTCTCTTAGCCTTATAAATATTTTTAAACCAAATATTACAACAGTGGAAGTACTCGCCATGTAATTTGAATAAAGTTTCAAATCATGGATTTTTATTTATGGAGAGATAAATATAAAAATATGGGGCGGGTGATGTAGAGGTTGTGATACGGTTAATGAAGAGCGCGGTGATAGTTCCATCCCGCACCGGACGCACTGATCCTTCCAGCCTTTGCAGGTTGGGAATTGTTATCAGACTTGCCAAGTACTCGCTAACTCCCAGTAGACCGCATGAGAACATCCGATCCCCATATTCCAGTAAGAATCGACTAGACAAGCATTCAACGAAATTCAGTACAAAGATGAAAACCCTCAAGCAGCAATAAAACCAACATGCGGATACTTCACGGAGCTTTGTTGCTTATGCAGTAAACGAAGTAGGTGTGAGTAAACGTAAAATTGAGAGCAGACGAATCGAATACAAGAAATGCTGGGATCCGCACTGTAGATATGAAGACGTGTGTGTAGAAAAATTCTTGTAGATGAGAAGACGTATCATCTTGGGATGTGCTTGAAATCCTAACACCTCTGCTGCATGATAGAACGCAGGAAGGAATGTTCAGTAAGAAAGCTAGATGTGTGGCTTTCTGTCGTCCTGTCAAACACCATTGTTGATGTTTAAAGTTTGTGAATTTCCTTATACCTAATCAAGACACAAATGATCCCATCCATGGCTTCAACCTTTGTAATGTGGATGACGATAAAAACCAACGATTTGGAGCAAATAGTTGAAAACGTACGTTGTTTGATGATGCTCTCTGGCACATCTATTACCTCAGTGGATTGCAGTCTAGCGGTAGCACCACTCTGGGTTTCCAACTGCGATGTATAACAGTGGTTTTATTGATCAGCTCAGCAAAGCTCGTAATGAGTTCGAGATTCGCATTTTGTCTGTCTAGGAATAAGTCACTGAAGCGAGTTCGGCCTGGTAGCAATCTATTCACAATTTATCAAAATCTCCTTAAAACCGTAATAGGCACTGGATGGCTGTGGTGAGGAATATTCTCTGCAGCACGCAAAACATTCTCTATCTAAGCCATAGCTCTTGCAACTGCCAAGCTCAGTGTATACAGTTTCCGTCCTCTCTGATGTGTTATAAAATCGGTGCCATATGGATTGCGGAAAACAACGTACAAAAGTCAAAACAACATTATCTAATGTACTTTCTGTATAAACAACATATCCTATCTAATGTACAGCCTCTGGATTACTCGTGGCCAAATTTCGAGCTTATATGCAACATGGCATTCCATTACATTTTATCTGATTGTATGAGTTAGAGAACTGAAGTTCCAATGTACTAACATAACAGAAGGAATATTAGCAGCTTTAATATTTATCATTCTATAAGCTCAGGCACCGTTGTTAAATTCTTCACCTGATTGCCTTCCTAGTTAATTTATTTGATCCGTCTTCACGTCTACTGTGCGGATCCCAGCACTTCTCATATCCGATTCGTTTCCTCGCATCTATCGTCCACGAAGACCTTCCAACTTTACGTGTGGCTTCGGTTACTGCTTGAAGATTTCCATTTCATCTTGAATGTCGTAAAATGCTGGTCGAGCAATTCGCCCTGAAGTCCCGATATAGCCGGGCTGGAGCGTTCCCAACCGAATCGCAGAGAGTGGTTTTTTCCCAGAGAAGTAGGGCACTAATATCCCGAGCCTTGAGGGATGAGCGGGTTAGTTGATCCGGAGCATAATGGAACTAGCACCATGCCCGTGATGACGGACATCACTACCACTGTGCTAACCGCCCTTTGCTTTCTTAGTTAATTTTGCAAAATTCAGTTCCCCATTTCTCCATTTACATAGACAAAAATAGCTTCGGTTTTGCGTACTGTGCGCTCATCACTCTCCCAATCCAATTATTCGCTACATAGAGCTCTTTCCCGCTGAATTATAGAAACTGCTTCATATGTCTTTATTTACATACAAGCTGACGTTTCGGCGGATTTCACCTCCCTCAGAGCCTGGAAAGGTCAAGTTGACAGCAATCTATTCAGCCAAACACCTCCATAACCAAACAGAGAAAACGCTAAACCAAGATTTCAATCACATTTCACACAGCTCCGCACACTCACTCACTCATACATCAGCTTGTACGTAAATAAAAAAATAAAATAGCACCTCGTGTTTGCAGAACAGAAGTAGAAAGAATAGAAATAAACGCCAAATTGTTCAAAAACTGCACACTGCAATGAAGCTGAGATATTTGCAAAACTCCGGAGCGTAGGTGTGTGCGGTGGTGGGGAAGGAACTCACTATTGTCCTTTCCGGGGAGTGACGCATTAACTACCACACCATGCGTTCCTTTCGTTTCGTCACGTCAGCTTCAGCTTAACTGGGTTCGTTGCCGATTTGGGCTCCCCAGATCAATCCCACTGACAGGTGATTGCTGTTTGCAAAAGATCGATAGAACTAGCTGACAGGCGAAACGAAGGACCCGCATGGTGTGGTGGTGAACGCGTTACTCCTCGGAAAAGACAATAGTGCGTTCTGCTATTCCCTGCGAGTCGGCAAACTAGTACCAGACTTGCCTGGGAGAATGGTACCAGTGACGCGATGCATCGGTGAGCTACCGTGGGTCATTGTGAACCTCGGATATGCATTTCATACTTAATACTTGAGTGAATTTATCAACCTCTAACGAAACTCAAGGAAGTTGAACGCATGGTGTTTCCCTCAGAGATTGACCAACGCCAAGAGTTTTTTTTTACACAAACCACCTACATTGTTAATCTCCTTAAATCGCAATTTCCATATTAGTTTTCGGCCTATTTTAAGACTTGACTACCCATTTTTAAGGATTGGGGTAGCTGGAACGCAACTACAACCTCCAATTGGCTGTACACTTCTTCCAGTACCATTGCTATATGCAATCCATAAAAGGAAATGACTTAGTGTGCTGACGACGTAAAAATGGACTAGAACTGCTTCTGGAACTCCAACAAAAAACAAACTTTGGTTAACTAACATGCTCTTCAAATCAAGTGTGTTTGGAACTAACATGATTTATCACAAACACAGAACACTCAAGTGTTAAGAATCAATTCATATTTTAAATGGTAACAAATTCTTCTCGATCGGCAATGTCTTTATGACGATGAATCGCACCATGATTCCGAAACTTATTATCAAGATACGCGTATTTTTAGTTGACAAGGTTAAAAAGGATGTCGAGAAGTTCTTCTACTTGGAACAGTAGAGTCTGTTTGTTGCTACTTTCTTCGTACAAAAGAGATGACATATCCATTTCCAAAGTTTGCCGCACAATTACGCCTATGGGCTGCCACTAAGTGCCTTTCGATACGGTAACGCACTTGGCTGAGGATTATTTCTAGCAAAAGTTTTGAATGAGAATACCGAGCTCTGTCTCAATGAGGGCATCGGATTTTGGTTATGACAACCCGCAGTTTAACACTCACGGAGAAACGCAGGTGTTTTGCAAACAAACTGCAATTTCTCGATAACTAGAAAACGTAATAAGTTGGAAACGTGATCGGTTTATAGAATAGACTTTGCTCCATATGACAGTAAATATGGTTCCTTAGAACTATTACTTGATTGAATTTGTTTAGAATAGGAATTTTCAAAAGATATGAAAATCAGATCTATAGTTTTAAAACTGCAAACAGTCATCGGGTAATAGAGTGGTAGCCGTTTATCATAAGTACGGCGCTGGTTCGACAACAAACCGAAGACTCCGAGCCACCCCCATCCTTCGCAATATGAGGTTGAAACCGAGCGTCATTTTCGCGTCGTGTGGGTGGAGATTAACTAATGTCGAACCCCAGTTGCTATGTACTGAATACCGGCAATCGAGCAATCAAATTCATGTCACAGAACTCCCAAAAATATGATGCGAGTGATCAAAGGGCAGTAGTGGAGAGAAATAATAAAGCAATCTTCCCATATGAAAAAAAAAGACGGGATATTTGATCGACAATATTCGCGCTTCATAGCAACACTACTGTCGCTTATACGGTGAATTCATCCGACTTTCTAGGCACTATAATCCTTTCGCCAATCCGTGACACCAAAAAGTGTCCAGGAAAACATATGGTGAGCTGTAAAAGAAGACTATCCAAAAGCCATAAGCGAGGCGTGGACATTGACATTATTCAAGGATATGTTTGCCAGCATTATTTCCAAACTTTTTCGACAAATCAAATTTAAACAACTATCAGAAGTCATGACAAGTACGAACACGATATATGAAAAGATTGAAAAATAGAATAAGTAACTACCATTAATGATCTAAGTAGTTTGGAAAAATCCGAAATGAAGTCAGCGCCTTAGCGCACTTTGTGTTTTTCAAAATTCATGACGACTTCTCTGTGCACTAGAACTGAACACGATAGTACCAGATAAGGATGTTAGAGAAAACTTACTGCTCCAGGATAAATTTCAGAAACACCACATCACATCATATTACCTGCTCATCAAAAAGAAAGAAAATTTTGGAAATTCGTGAAAACAATCTTAGTGATGAATTTATGGAACCTAATGTGGCAGTAGAGAGCGGATAGCACAGTGGTAGGCATGCCCGTCATCACGAGCTTGTTTCTAGTTCGATTCCGCTCCGACCCGGCTATTCCAGGACACTGGAGAGAATTGTTCGAGTAGTCATTCACATGACATTCAAGACGAAATGATAATCCTCAAGCAGCAACCGAAACCACACGTAAAGCTGGAAGATCTTCGCGTGCAATGGATACGAGGAAACGGATGGAATGTGAGAAGTGCTGCGATCCGCACAGCAGACGTGAAAACGGGTCAAATAAAAGAAAAATAAATGTATCAATAACTTCGCATCTTCAACACGGACACCAAGAAAGCATGATACCGCGGGACACATTAATTCCTCATGGCATTCACCATTCTTTTGAAACTCAATTTAATCTGCATTTATAAACAACTCTGCACTAGAACTTCTTGCTACATTATACTGATACATTTTAGTGACTTCTACAAAATCTTCATCTATGTATATCCTTACAACTGCTTTGAACATCCAGACCAAAACGCACACGATGTCACACCGAATTTTCTTAAACTTCAACTAGACACGCACTAAGTACCTCAACAGATTAGAACCATGTTTGAGTACAACTCAACTCAACAGTATGCCGTACTACTTACTCAGAACATAATATTTGTTATTCAAGTACACGTTGAACCTTCATGGGTGAAACCATGTTGTTTTTAGGCTTGAAGGCAATGAATCCTCCGGACAGAAAACATGGTAATTTTATTCAGCACCGTTTTCTCTTTAACGGAACAATATAGATTACATAACAATGCGAAATTCGCTATATGGAGAAGAGATTCTTCAGAAGGGCCAAGACGGGTGTTCTAAATGAAACAGTTGCCTACACTTTGTAGCTTTTGTAGGCTTTCATCGTTGAACAGGAGATTCATCATCACAGCACCTGTCGTCACTCGATGCCTACACTTGTGACATATTCACTAACTCTTCGAGCAAAGCCCGTTTTCCGCACGCTCGTTCAAGAGCATAGCGTTTTGCCGCCTGAATAGATACATGTAACCCCACTGACGAACTTCGAGTCAAATCCGTTCCTATTCTCTGAAAAAAAAACCGCCAACAAACACTGACCAGTGAACCTGGTGCAATGACAAGTGGGTTATGTCTTGCATAATACTCTTTCCATATTTGAAGCACACGCATTGACGAGTTCATAATGAGGACAGTACGCTGGTCTCCTGTTTAAATTCTGACATCATGTTAAGCAACCTTACCAACAACTAAACCTCAGCCTACCTTTATTGTACAAAGGATTTAAGAAAGACGTTTTATTTTCGAGTATGTACGTCCACAAAGACACCGTGTTCTTCGCGCACTTCTAAAAATCAATTTACCAATCAGCTCCTTAACTACCACTTCAAAAAGTCCTTACATTTTCAACCAAACGTTGTTTCTCGCTGTTGAACAAAAATGTCCCGAACCTGCACGCATATAACTCATCAAGTATTGTCACCAGTAAAAACGAGTTGAACTCGAAATGACACTCGTGCTAGAAGAAATGGAACAAGAAAATAGCAACAGAAGAAACACAATGTGAACAATAACGTGTGCTCTTCTCTATCAACCTGCTGTAAAAGTTGCCATACGCAGTCGATGAACTGTACAAAAACCGGAGAACGCTCACCATCGGATGCTTTGTCTTCTCCGTGACCTAATACAATGTGCCATGAAAATAATAGGTAACTAAAACGAGAAACGATAAAAAGAAAAAAAAAGTTGGTACCTATCCGATGAGCGAATTTGTGCCCAAAACTGCACCATTCTTTTTCGATCAATACGGCAAAACCTTTGATAGTTCGATAATACGGATCCAATTGAACCATTGCCAAAGAGGTCAACTAAAGCAATGTATTACTCGAAAGAAATCGATCGTAATCCACCCATTAAACATTGTACTTTTACCTCAACTGTCTTACTCAAAAAGTCACGGTGAAGGTTGCACAAAAAAAAACACATCAACTACGGTAGAAATAGTCGCTGTAAACGATCATCCCCTGCCAACGGCTTACCGCCTCATCGTGGCTGGGAGGTATTCCTGGGTGTAGGACTGCGATGTACAGAGGGGGATCCGTCCCCGCGGCAGGGTCTACCAGGCTGAGGAGGAGTCCGGCGTTTCAATCAAGAAGCTCAGCTAAGAGTACACCAATACCACGATCCACCACAGTCTTGGTATCAAACTAGACGCATGGTGGCAAATCTCTCTCTCTGGTTCACAAGGGCTACGACTGCATGTGGTGGTGACGACCTGGAGCGGTTTGGTGAGGCTGCCCTCGGGACGGACTCCAGGGAACCACAATGGCTAAATTAGCAAACCTCCGAAGAACAGAGTTGTGCTGCGGCCCACACAACTGGTGAAGGCGGGTAATCCAAGTAACCAAGTAAGTAAACGATCATCTATGATTCCGCGTTTATAGTTCTCAAACCTCAACACTCACAGCGAACGCATCATGATCATCGACATCGATCATCATGATCGATCCAGCCATTCCTCCAATCATCAGCTTTAACATACCTGAGCAGTACGATCCCAACCGTCAGAACAATGCACAAGAACAGAGTTTCGATTTCGCTCAACTTCAGTCACAATTTGGGCCGCACCCTCAATGATTGACTGAATATGGTTCAGCCATTTCGACTCGTCTACAAGCTTGAAATAATTCTTCTCGTCCACCCGAGGAAATAAACAGTCCTTCAGCTTTCTCAGCCTAAACGAGGACAAAATAACATGAAGGAAGCAGCTGGAGGAAAAAATCAGAAATGTGTGATATCATCGAATTGAATGAAATCTAACTCACGATTCACGAACTACGTGAATGTTGTGGATGTTGAGAAATAGAAGCGCACATTCCTCATACGACTCCTCGTATCCTCCTCCCTTGGCTTTGTTGACCTGGAAAAGAAGTTAGATAGTCGAAAAGAATTTTCAAACATTACCTGGATTTCCTGCTAGTTCACCGCTCTTCAAAAACAACAAGAATATAAATGTGTCGTTTTCTTGTTCAGCAATCGCGAGGTTTTTAAACAGCATACATTTACTTCCATAAAAACACAATACAATACAACGCTAGCTGACGTTTCGGCAGTATGGCCTTCTTCAGAGCCTGGAAGGGTATACTGATATACAATCTACAAGGCCAAACGCTTCAATAACACTTACACAAAGACGAAAGACTCTTTGGTAACTACACGATCAACAACTTCTCGAAAAACC
>UYYA01005646.1:0-14132 GCA_900624975.1 Angiostrongylus costaricensis | reverse complement strand
TACTCGGTGGTATTTCAACTACGTTTACCGAATTCTCTAAACCCGCCCTTCTTAAGCAGCGTTTTATAGCAGTACTTATATCATTTGAGATGAAGGGTAGGATAAACGGAACCTTTTTATCGCTAGTGTTGTCGTTTGGGAACAAAGGATTTTTTCTACANGGATTTCGCCTTCTTCAGAGCCTGGAAAGGTCAAGTTGATAGCAATCCACTCGGCCAGACGCCTCCATAACCAAACAAAGAAACTCCAAACCAAGATTTCACTCACTTTGAACACAGCTTTGCACACTCACCACTTTCTATGAGGTTTCCACTAAGTATGTCACGTAGAGACCAACCGCACAGAAATCACGTGGAAGTATAATGTGCCCCTCACATCAGAAAAGCAGTTTTATATACTGCCCTATATCACGCGTGATAATGAGGCATTCTTCTCTGCGGTTCATTTTCGGATTTCTGGAATTAATCCAGAGTGCCTCGAGAGTTTTTCGCGCCTGTGTTCTTGATTCGCGTGCGAGGATAGTGACACATACTTCGAAGTCGTCCCCGTTATGTCTCTGGGTCCTATGCGTGCCTAGCGGGGTATTTGGTCTATTTTTGCCGGCTAGGTGTTCTTTCATGCGGACACAGAGGGGTCTACCCGTTTCGCCAATGTATTCGTCACCACACGTCTTACAGGAGATCAGATAAATTATACCCGTGCTCATGCAATCACCGTCTCTACCACTGGGGCAAATTATGCAAATTTGAGTTGCACATAGACGGTCATATAGGCGGTTACGAACTAGCTGGCGATTAAGATTACTCGTTGGTATTTCAACTACGCTCACCGAATTCTCTAAGCCCGCTCTTCTTAGGCAGCGTTTTATAGCTGTACTTATACCATTTGAGATGAAGGGTAGGATAAACGGAACCTTTTTATCGCTAGTGTTGTCGTTTGGGAACAAAGGATTTTTTCTACACCTATCCTAAGCTACAGTTTCGTAGCCATTAGAAATGGCTATGCCAAGTTCTGGGACTTCTCTCTCTACTCTCTTCCCGTGCACACGTTGGTTGCTGTTCGAAACATGTTTGTTATAAGCGCCCTTTTCGTGTGAGAGGGGTGAGAGGAGAGGTAATGAACCAAGATGTTTTTACTACTTGGCTTTCGGTACAACTTTGTAATGTAGCCATTTTCTAACAGGTGAATTTGTACGTTCAGGAATGGAAGCCATTCTTTTTTCGGCTTTTCTCGGGTGAACTTGATATATTCTGACAGTGCGTTTAACAATTTGGAGCATTTGTCCATTTCCTCTTGTGTTGNAGATGAAGGGTAGGATAAACGGAACCTTTTTATCGCTAGTGTTGTCGTTTGGGAACAAAGGATTTTTTCTACACCTATCCTAAGCTACAGTTTCGTAGCCATTAGAAATGGCTATGCCAAGTTCTGGGACTTCTCTCTCTACTCTCTTCCCGTGCACACGTTGGTTGCTGTTCGAAACATGTTTCTTATAAGCGCCCTTTTCGTGTGAGAGGGGTGAGAGGAGAGGTAATGAACCAAGATATTTTTACTACTTGGCTTTCGGTACCACTTTGTAATGTAGCCATTTTCTGATAGGTGAATTTGTAGTTCAGAAATGGAAGCCATTTGTCTTTCGGCTTTTCTCGGGTGAACTTGATATATTCTGACAGTGCGTTTAACAATTTGGAGCATTTGTCCATTTCCTCTTGTGTTGAGCAAAGGACAAAGCAGTCGTCTACATACCTACAGCAGAGTAGCGGCCCGAGGTCAGTCACCGGTGCTTCCACCTTAGACATAAATGCAATGGAAGGCTAGGAGCCAGTCGTTGTCCCATTGCCAACCCTCTTATTTGAGCGTAGTACTTTCCAGACCATCTGAAGATTGAGCAGCTCAAGCATTCTTTTGAGTGCCATCAGGTGCTCTATCCTGAAGCCATACATGTTTATTTCTCCTTCGTATTGTGTAAGGAGCTCGAATATGGCTTGCATTGCGGAGTCATTCGACACGTTTGTATAAAGGGCGGTAACGTCGAAGGACTCCATCACGCACGCGCTGTTGGGCTGCGCAGTACGTAGACGATCCAGAAACATCTGGGTATTCGTAAGATGGGCTGGAATGTGTTTCAACAACTGGTTAAATATTAGGGTTAAAAACCATGTTATCCTGTCCGTTGGCCCGTCTACACAGCTAATGATAGGTCTAACCTTAAATAGTGATGGATCGNATGCAATGGCAAGGCTTGGAGCCAGTCGTTGTCCCATTGCCAACCCTCTTATTTGGGCGTAGTACTTTCCGGATCATCTGAAGGTTGAGCAGCTCAAGCATTCTTTTAAGAGTGCCATCAGGTGCTCTATCCTGAAGCCATACATGTTTATTTCTCCTTCGTATTGTGTAAGGAGCTCGAATATGGCTTGCATTGCGGAGTCATTCGACACGTTTGTATAAAGGGCGGTAACGTCGAAGGACTCCATCACGCACGCGCTGTTGGGCTGCGCAGTACGTAGACGATCCAGAAACATCTGGGTATTCGTAAGATGGGCTGGAATGTGTTTCAACAACTGGTTAAATATTAGGGTTAAAAACCATGTTATCCTGTCCGTTGGCCCGTCTACACAGCTAATGATAGGTCTAACCTTAAATAGTGATGGATCGCTAGACGCAAGATCATCGCTGGATACCAACTTATGAGTTTTTATAAGTACAAGGCGGGGCATGTTGGTAAGACAACTTTAAGTTGAGAGATAACTGATGGTTTCAAACCAGCAGCCCTTGCCATTTTGGCCCATTCGTGATTTAGTTTTCGGTATTTACTTTTGAATTCCTCCTCAGATGAAGGCGATAAAGCGAAGCATCTTCAAGATGCTTTATCGTTATCTCCACATCTAACTGATGAGGAATTACGACAAACTCTCCACCCTTATCACTAACGGAAAGTCTTATGGTTTTCAACCTTATCAGGTCTCGTACCTCTCGCATACCACGTTTTTGCACTGGAGTGAGGTTTGAGGCACGATTTCAATTCGCACGTGAAACAACTACCTGGTTTCTCAACTATGTCAATCGCTCTTTACGTTGTTCGAAAATTAATGCGAGATTTCAGTCTCTTCAAGGTGGCATTTTTTAACCTAGAACAGAACTTGCTATTCTTTATTTCACACGACCTGTCTTTATATGTACTGCGCATATCCCAGCACACCTCCCGGTGTCGTTCCTTAAAGAATGAGAAGTTTGGTGAGCACAATTAGGGTTAGAACCAATACCGTTCTCGTCATGAATGCCATCACTACCGCTGCACTGGTCGTCTCATCAATAGACTTTGATCAAAATAGAAGTCACGAGAATTTACACGTTTTTTTCCAAACGAGTACTAGGTTTTTTGGCTTGCACAAAACTGTGGAGTTCTGTACAGGAAGTTGTGGATAGGTCTGAAGAAGCGGTAGTCGTTAAGTGAGCGACTTGGTGAGTATCTTAGAAAAGGCAAAGTCTCGTAGCCCAACTTGTTCAACCTTTGTAGAGTCGCGTATCCATTCATGTTTAGTAGTGCGACGTGTGGCCGCTTGTCGTCGTGAAGAAGATTCACTGAGTTCGTACGACAGCCAATTTTCGAGCTTTTTCGATGCAACAGTACAGCATTCTAGAAAAAATAGTGCTAAAACGCGTAGAAATTACACAAAATTACAGTTCCCGGGATAAGTTCGGCACAACCAGTTCCAGTAATCCACGTACAGAATTTGTTCATAAAAACTGAAATACTAGCTTATCATAATTCTTTTAAAGGTGGACGAAGAAGGCACCACGGCTGCTGAAGCAACGCTTTTCAAGATTGTTCCAGTGATGGCGATTTTAGAGGGACCTAAAAATTTCGTCGCCAATCATCCATTCATGTTTATTCTCACAAAGGATAAAAATCCATTATTCATGGGGCAGTTCGTGTAATTCGTTTCTTTACGTCTTATCGATTTTATATTTGTTCAATAACAAGAAAAATTACGAATCCAAATAATTTAGGTATAACACATAGATAAACCAATTCACCGTAATGACTGTTATAATTGCATAACTGCAAAAATTACAACTGCATAGTTGTAGGATTTAATGTTTGCAGATCGCCGATTGATTTGAGCAAGTGGCAGCAAATTTCATTCGCTTCGCTAGGAGACAAGGAGCATCACAATTTGTTTATGATGATTTTTTATCTGATCCTGGAGAGAACGTAGCTAAAAATATTTCGCCGAGCCACTGGAAGACTTTATCTGAGCTTCCGTGAGCAAACATCGAGCTCATTTCCACATTGAATGACTCGGTTTGGATCAAAAATATCTACATCTCACTTCAACATTCAGAGAAGTCTTATAGGCAAAATGCCATCCTGATTCACGAATTGCATTGGTTTATTAATAAGCTTTCACGAAGTAGCTATAATTTCTTACCGTTGCTAACGAATACTGTGCCCTGTTTCAGTGTATCTGATTTAACCCGATGCAACATCGAAGTTCCACTCATCGGAAAAAATTATTGCTTTAGGTTGGCATTCAACTCGAATCATCACAGTTCTGAGGAAGGCGACCGCCCCGAAAAGTTAACCACCATTAAAAGTTTTGTAGCAACCTAATATAAGCACATTTTTTGCAAGATCTGTCTTTCACATGCACTGTGCGGACCCAGCATTTCCAGTATTCAATCCGTTTTCTCGCATCCATCACCCACGATGGTCTTCCAACATTTTACGCGTGGTTTCGACTACTAACTGTGGAACTTACTTTCGTAACGAGCATCGTTGAATGCTGGTGGAGTGGATTCTCCCTTGAGTCCTGGGAGAGCCGGGCTACAGCGCTCCCGCTTGAATTGCAGAGAGCGATTTTTTCCAGATAAGTCCGGTACCAATTTCCCGACTCCGAAGGCATGAAAAGCTTGGTGAGTGCACAGCGAGATCGAACCAGCACCGTGGCTTGTGATGGTGACGGCGCCACTATTACCGTGCTGGTCGACCCCTCACAAGCATACGAATGAGGCAAAATACCCGTTGATTATAACATGGCCCACGTTTTTGGTTAATTAAACTAATCCAACAGTCTTTCAACGATTTTTGAAAAACCCCACCATACTGAGACCTGATTAAGAAAGCAAAACTGTGAGCAAGGAGTGATTTCAAAAATTCATCAGACACTTTCGCTTTAGTTGCTTCCGCGACGAAAGGAACATTGTGTGAAAGAGGTGGCTTCTTGTGGTCATTAACGAAAGAATCCAAAGATTTCCCACCACACAGCATCCAACGTAAGGCAGATGTTTAACAGTGTTGACCACGTTAGCAGAGAGGTTTCTACACATTCTTTTTTTAGAGCTTAAATGCGATCTCTTCTTAAAACCTTAACCATCACGTACCACGGCCGTGGTTGTAAACGTACCATAGTTACAGCGTCAATAGTCTCACTGTCACTCAAACAAGGTAATCTCCACGGTTCAGAGTTACTTTTACCAAAACTTTAAAAGTTTTATATGCATTTATTTCTCAGTGTCGTTAACAACATAAAGATTTTCGGAACAGGAGTTTTCGTACGCTAGATTAATTAGTTTGCCCAAAGATATAGCGAAAAATCTCTTTGTGATAGAGAAGATCGTGTATAATCATCGTTTGTCTGATGTCCATGGTTGTACTAGACAGCTACTACTAACATTGTCATCCAAATACGCTCTTCTACCTTTATCTTTAAGCTTTCGTTTAATGATCTTTGCTGAGGGATGCGCAATGCATTCGTCCTCATTAAGCATCGTTTGAGGTGATTGAATGCATATCTGGCCTTCACAATGACTCGCGGTGGCTTACCGATGTATCGAGCCAATGCTGTTATCCTCCCAGAGAAGTCTGGTACCAATTTGTCGACCTCAAAGTGATGAAGGACTTGGTCGGCCTGTGGTGCGAGGGTCGTTCCCGTGTATATTGCAGGGCGCCTCCGACCACTACGCTACACGCGCCCGCTATATTATTTGTAATAAATGTAAAATGACTACAGTTTCAGTAATTCTAAATTATTTTGAAGCCGTTTCCAACGTTTTGAGGGTAGTTTAGCACTTTACTTATTGATTCAGTTCATGTTGAAATAGATCATATGCTGTATGCGATGGCAAGGTTAGGTGTCTTCTTAAATTTCTGTTGTTCTCGTCCAATGAATATGATTTGCTGAAGTTTTTGAGGCTCCGGTGCTAAAAATTAGCTTTAAAAAAGGAGCAGCCATTGATATCAGTTGCTGTGCAGTTTCATATATATCAGGAATTCAAAATAGATGTCAATTCGTGGATTCGCTCCGTAGGAAGGTTGCCTTTATGACACAGGCGAAGCGAACCCTACATTTCTTTTTATTTATATATTTAAATTTGTCTATAATTTTGCGCTTGTAGCCTTCATACATTTACCGTGCGACTTTCGTCATTATTTGTTCAACACTATTGGAGTACGTTTTATTTGCGATAGTATTCGTAGCATAGTTACATGCGATCAGGTGTTTGCACAGATGTTCAACCCCTGAAGATCTTCACCACCACTACGTTAATGGGATTTACTTTAATGGTTTGATTGCACATTGCCACATAACTTTTTGGGAATTAATGTGACATTCTGGGAATTCACTTAACTTCCACCGATCCTGGTCGATGAATGCTCTTTCTAGAAACCGCGCACGGTGGATTTTTGTTGCTGATAGAGGAAAAATCGACTTAGTCCCATGGAGCGGAAGCGTATAAAAAGAACGGTCTTGATGAAAAAACTTTCATCGACATGCATACAATGTGAATAGGATAATTATGGAGGTTATGAAGTTGCCTTAGGGATGTGCTTCATTTGAGTGATCTCATTGGCAACTTTTCGACCTTAGCTGGTAAAGATTATCAGTACCGGCATGGAGCAGCAATGTTCGACAATGGACATCAGATTTTGAACGTTCTGAGCAGCTTAAGGTTATCAATGTTCAAAGCCACGCTTGTGTTGATACAGATCCAACACCACTGGCTCTACCACTCGGCATGCTACAAAGAGCATAGAGCATTTTTTCTCCGACAACATAAACAATGTTTAGTGGACGATACCTTCTCATCTTCACCATGCGAAATCCTGTTTGGTTTAGATGCTCTAAAAGCGCCACTGTGACACACACATGGAATCGATTCCCGCGTCCGTGGCCCACCAAGCCTTTCATCCCTCCGGGGTCGGCAAATTGGTGCCAGACTTGTCTGACAGGCTAGCGGCACTGGTTCGATAGATCGGTAGGCCACCGTGAGTCATTGTGAAGGCCAGATATGCATTCATTCACTCGCAAGGATAATTAATGAAGTCGAATGCATGGGGCATCCCTCAGGAATTGATCAACGCCGAGAGCTCTGTCCTTTTATCCTTTATGGTGGTCTTGAATTTGAATTTGGAGAATTGACCAGTTGTTCCAATTTTTTCTTTCAGCTCTTATTCCCAGAACAAGATTCTCTTTATACTTTATATAGAGGACTTTTCAGGTTATTTGTTGGGATAACTTTCTACAGTGTTTTTCAGTTCTGCAGTAGTTTTAGTGGTTATTCATTTCTTTCAGTGTGGCGCCTATCTTCCGATCTTACCTAATTTGCAAGAACTTTTCCTAAAATATTTTTTGAATGCATTTCAATTTTATTTCAGAACATCTACCTGTTCGGTATGTTTTCCGCTTTAGTCATCCATTATCTGTCTTTTAAACCTAGAGGTGCCACCGTATAACTATGATTGTTTCTGTTGTCCTCTTATTCTCTTGGTTACTTGAAAGGATCAGTTGCTCGCAATGTTAAGCAAGTATTCTCGAAACACTAACAGGGAAATCCGATTTCCCATGGTGGTAGATATTAACGGCGAGTATTTGCCAAGTGGTTTTCCAGGCTAACAATATTATTTTAGCTCTCGTGAACCATTATGAGCCAACCGTTTAAAAGTTTATATGTATTTATTTCGACATCAGATGCTCAGTCTATGTTAAAGTTTACTTTTATCTATTTTTAGTGGTTGTTTCGATTTCAGTTTTAGCCGTTATTACGTCTGTATGCCTGATTTTGCTGGTAAATAGTGATGAGTGATTTTGTGATGTCACTCTTTGGTTTTAGTTGGACTTACTTCTTTTCAAAGTGTTCTGTTACACAGTTTCCAAAAACAGCTCAAGAAATGCTCTCAACGATGGGTCAGCAAATGACATAGGGGATTTTGTAATTATGGTTAATCCTGTTGTTGAGTACAATGCTAATTTTTTTATTTACTGCATACTACAATTTTTCACGGCAAGGTATTATGTGTGACATAACCACAGTGGTGCTGAGATATTTACAAACTCCGTACCGCAGGTGTCCACTTTGGGGAACGAACACGCTCTTACCCTTTCCGGGAGGTAACGCATTCACCACTACACTATGCGGCTCTTTCGTTTCGCCTGTCTCTCAGCTAATTATATCGGTCAGTACCATCAACATTTGTGAAACTCAGATCAGTACCAGTGTTATCAGCGTTTATTTTCATTCATTCTTTTTTCACTTTCACTCATTTTTTCTATCTACCAGTGCTATCAGCATTTGTGCCCTCAGATCAACACCACTGACCGGTGATTGTTGATGTTAGCTTAGCCCTCGGAAAGGGTAATAGCGCGTTCGCTTCCTACCGCAGGCGCCTACGGTCCGGAGTTTAGCAACTATCTCTGCATCATTACGATTGACAATACAGTCGCCTCCTTTTGGTGTTATAAGCTTGCAGCTAGGTTTCTTAGATAACAACAACTCTTAGCATAAATTTACTTTTATCTAACCTTCTGGGCAGAAACATGGAACATCAGGTCAGTTTGGTACACTCCATGAGGACAGAGATTCTTGTTGTACATAGTAATTTGGCACCTCGTTCAACTTCAGTCACAAAAAATGTGAAAACAAATATGGAAAGCCGAAATCAAAACTAAGTCTTAAGGTTGCATTCTTAAGTTTTCTTGACACAAATAAGTATGAAAACTGAACGAGCAGAACCAAGAGACGTGGAACTGAAATCAGTATCAAGCGGTATAACTGCATAGTTGTACTATTGGATGTGAATTTGGGTATAAATTTATGCATATAGATCATAAGTTAATGGATTATTTCTTGAATTATTAAGCCAACACGAGGCTGCTATTATGTTTTACTCGGCTAATTTCTCTTCTTCAAAGGAGGATGGATTCGAGTAGATCGTCCTACAGCCGTTCGTTCTCGCGATATGGTGTCTCTGTTATCGCGCCTAGTCGAATCCTATAAAGTGAAGCACCGCTCGAACGAAGTATCTTCACTCAGCGGTGCACTTCTGTGTCGAACGGTTGTTGATGTGCAGCCATCCAGTATCATCCTATGTTCTTCGTTTATGGTTATGGTGCACTGTGCAAAAATCGCTGGTATATTAACTGACACATGACGCACTAATATTTCTGGAGTCGAGCCTCATTAAACCCAGGTATAAATAACCGATAAATATTTGTTCATTTATGCCGAAGTCTAACGAAGCTTGTTCTACAAATATAATACGATGATATTATCCATATAATAGTTAGGACACGATGTTAACTTTTTATTTACCGCCTGTTACAATTTTTCGCGATAGGTTATTATTTGAGACCTATCCACAATGATGCTGAGATATCTGCAAAACTACGGATCGCAGGTGTTTACGGTTGGGAACAAACGCGCTGCTACACTTTTCGGTGGCTAACGCGTTCACCACCACACCGTACGGGTCTTTCGTTTCGCCTATTTCTCAGCTTGTTATATCGATCATCAGCAATCACCCGTCAACGGGATTTATCTGTGAGGCTTAAATCGGCAACGAATCCACTTAAGCTGATGCTGTAGTCCAAATCACAATGTTAACTTTTTATTTACTGCCTACTACAATTTTTCACGGCAGGTTGTTATGTGTAACTCAGCCACAATGTTGATGAGATTGGGCACGCGAGATCAATCCCGTTGATGGGTGATTGCTGATGGCTTGATCGATATAACTAACTAAGAAACAAGCGAAACGAAGGCCCTGTATAGTGTGGTGGTGAACGCGTTAGCCACAGGAAAGAGTAACAGCGCGTTCGTTCCCCACCGCAAACACCTGCAGTCCGGAGTTTTGCAAATATCTTAGCATCATTTTGGTTGAGTTAGGACACAGATGACGCGTCGGTTAGAGATGCTGTGGAATACACGTATGGTTTCTGAATCAAAGCCGCATCGCGCCGAATGAGCGTTTGTGGATGACTTGCGTCGGAAAAGCTTTATTCATCAATAAACGCCGACGATTGTTTGTAATGAAGTTCCAGCAGAGCTATCCTAGGATACGAGGTGGAACCAACGACCGGCAATCAGTGACATCCTCAAAAAAGACACAATTCTGATCAACAACCGAACCCCCACGTAAAATTTTGGGACCATCATCGATAGTGAACCGCATACAGAAAAAGAATTGAAGGATTTGCAGGCATACAGGCATCGTACGACGCCAAGTCGTATCACTGAAAATTTATCTGTTGTTTTAATTCTCCTAATAAATTGTAATCCTTTCAATCACTTTTTCGGCATCAGAAATATACTAAGGAGATTTGACAGCGCATATTACCGGAAAATGGTTTTTTCTGCGCATTATGAAATTTCTTGAATCCCTTAGCGAACATGTTTTTCTAAAAAATGTCCTCCAAATGTAAGAAATAGTTTTGGCGCATTTACAAGCTCCATTATCAAACATGGTTTCAGAAAGAAGCCACCCTGGCGAAAGAGCGTGAACTCGTGAGGAGTTCAGTTATTTATGACAACAATTCGGTGAAATGGAAACAATTCCTTCTCTATCTGTACGGCTATTCTGGGGATGAACCACTGCTGCGCGCTACAGTTCGGTTGCCAGCAGTTTGCAGCCAGAAACACACTCCACATGCGTGGCGAAGAGGAGAACTCTTAATGGTAGGTAAAATAAAACATTTAAGAATCCCTCCTCATTTAGTTTTTGATTGCTTAAAGGCGTTGAATGAGTAAAGTATGCGAAAGTAATCCTATTCCGAGAATGTTACCGGCACTAATGGAATCAAAACGACAAACAGCCGAGTAACCGATCGGCGACAGACTGGGCAACGTTGTGCAGAACAGTGCTTGATATTGTTGTTGTTTGTTGCCGTTGTTGGTGAAAATCGGGAAAATCGATGCTGACTCTATTCAGTGCGGTGTTCAGAAGGTGCTGATATGCTTTAACCCACAACTGTTTACGTTCTGTAGTGTGACTTAGAAACATAGAAAACAAAAAAGATTGCTAGGACGAATTTTTTTGGATATCGGCAATCTTCTTGTTCGCTCTCACTTCCCTTTCCTTTCACATTTTTCTCTGCTTATGTAAATTCCGCATCAATTTCAAATGCTTGTTGTCTTGTGAATTAGATTGTAATCCTATTTTAACTCCATGTGTGGCACTATTTCTCCGCTTTCCATTGACAAACACACAGCTGGTGGTACCTTGTGGCACAAAACGAACATTAGTTTATTATTTGAGCTAGCTTCAATTGAAAGCAAAGGGTTCAAGTTAAACAAATGAGGAGCTAAAGTTTTCTAGAAGTTAATTGTACCACCTCACCTAAGTCTCAAAAGACAGATTAATCAGTCTTCATGTGCTTGTTTTGGAAACCAACCGTTTAGAACGGCTATGTTTACATTTGGGTTTCATTTATATTTCGATATAATGACCTGCTGGAATTTGGTCTAAAGCCGACCCGTTGGGAGATGTCATGACCACTGAGTGTTCCATACAACTTTCTTCAAGGCTCTCAATCAGTAGATTTCAGGTTTGGATTCAAGACTGAGAAATTTCATCGAGATCTCTATTTCGGTTTTCTTTGATTAATAACCACAATGCGGAAACGGCCACTTACCTCAGTCAGACGCGATTCGAAGAGAATGGAAAATGAACTCGGTAAAATGATGTTTTCGAACATTATTTGTTCATTACTGAGTGAATCTGTACCATATGAAATCAAGAACACAGTTTCAGTACTTTTTGTTCTTTTTGTTTTGCAACGTCCTACGCTATGCCCGTGGTGCTGATAAATATATGATTTGGTGTGATTAGGTTTTGACTGGTGTTCCGAAAGCATGATCATTTATATGCCTTTGGTCGTTATCAAGTTTGCAACATTATGAATCACAAACCTGTCTGGTCCACCTCCAACCATCGAATAAGGGCAGTCATGCTGTCTGTCGCTTGCTAATCTCTTTTTCGTTCCCATGAGAGTGATGAAAAAATGATAGCTCTGCTCGCCGAATCATGGAGTCATTTAAGTCGAATTCAGGTGTTTATTCGGTTATCTGTTATTTCCAGTTCTTCATATGTCAATATATTTCATTGAGATGGCGTTCAATAAATAGAATTCTGATATTTTTACCTTTTTATTTACTGTCCGCTACAATGTTCACGGCAGGTATTAGGCGAAATCAACCACAGCGATGCTGAAATATTCGCATAACTTGGTCACCAGACCAAATCGAACCACGATCTCTCTTTCCGGAGGCTCGCGCATTACACACTGTGCCACGTAGGCCCTTGTTCTGCGTTTCTCTCAGCTACTTTTTAACCTATAACTGCCATCAGTATTCACCCGTCGAAGGGACTGATCTTGGGAGCTCACATCGGCATTGAACCCAGTCAGGCTGAGGCTGCAGTCTAAGTCACAATGTTAACTGATTGCTGATGTTCTATCTTGTGAATTCTGATATTTTACCAACTGGCTGCTTTCTAATAATGTAAAAATAAGTTAGGTAGTAGTTGTCTTTTTAGAGAGTGCCGTGTTGCTTTCTCGTCACAATCTCTGTCTAGTTTTTCAATCCCAGCTTTCTGTGTGGAATCTCTATTTTTATATTTATTCTTTTCTGTATTTCATTGTAATTCCTCATTCTCATCTCCTTAATCAGACGCTCATCACCTCGAAGTAGCAAGACAATATTTTTAGCTTACACCACAGTTATCCTAAGATACTTTTATAAGACTTCCAGGTGAGATTCGAATCTGCTATTACCCTTTTCGGAGCCTCACGTGTTACCCACCGCACCATCGAGACAAATGCTTTGCCTCCCTCAGTAAGTTTTGTTTTCCACTCTAACAGTACCATTAGCAATAACTCGAAAGATCGACTTTCTATAAACCTTGGCATAGATAGTTGATATATTTATTTATGTGATCTTATAAACTGATCTTCTTAAGCTGACGCCTGGTTGGTACAGGTCTTCGTTGTCGTTGTCGTCGTTTTTGATGCTGTTGGTCGATGGTCGACGTTTCGGCGACTTCGCCTTCCTCAGAGCCTGGACGCATTTTATATTAGAGTGTTTCTATTATTCGGTGGAAAAAGGTTAAAGTATTAATGAAGATTAAACTTTTAAATAGACGCCATATTGAACAGAAAGGCCACTCACCGTGATGTTACGTGTGGGACTGACCCACACGTAGTTCACGTGGGGTCGCGTGCAAGACATGTGACCCCCTGCCTCACTATCACGCGTGACCTGACGCCATATTTCAATATGATATTTTGACCCTGGGGTGTGTTTTTCTATAAAAATTCTACTGCGTTGTGGAACCGGGGGATGGGTACCTGTACTGGCTGACGTATCTATGTGGAAAACCCAAGCAAAAATCGTTCGTGTTTCCATGGTACCGACGAGGGTTTAAATGCAGTTCTGTTCTCACCTGCTTTTTTTATTTCCTCAATCCAGCACTTCTTTATTTTAACTATCCAGTTTGCATTCTTACACTCAGAAATTCTGAGCAAAGCCATTCTGAGCTCCGAGGTTCACGTTTGGTTTTCTTTTTTCTCTTTTTATTGCTGATGTCAGAGAACTAGCATCCACTCTTTTATAAACTGAGTCTGTTGAAAGATTACCGCTCAGACATCTTTTGAAACTCACTTAATTCAGTTTTCTGGTTTCCCACAACAAGTTCTTCAGTTGGCTTTTCAGGCTAAATACTGCGCTATACAGAGCTTTTCATTGCTCAAGGCTTCGTGATGTCCGACGTAGAACAAGTGTTAGGTTTCCTACTTTTTTCTAAGAAGTTGTATGGTTTGTCACTTTTCAATGCCCTCAGGGATTTATATATATATATA